>CM042396.1:22263061-22390561 GCA_023634145.1 Thymallus thymallus | reverse complement strand
CATCTGAGGACCGCGCTACCCAAGACCCGCCATAAATTCAGTCTCGTCTCCGCTGCTGTAAACCATGAGATGTAAGTTATCTTCACTTTGTTAACATAAAATGAATGAACATTTGACATGTTTGAATTAAAGCCGTAGAATGCCATGCTTGTGGTGTATTTTAGTCAACATCACTACCTTTAGAGGTGCTGAAGTAGCTGGTAGCTGTAGGACAAGTCAGAGTCAGGTGCATGTGTCTTTTAAGTGCTCTTTGTGTACTTTTCAACAACCCTTTAATGAAACTGTACTTTTTAGAAATAATTTAAATAATTATGAAACGTGGTATGTCCGTTCAAGAATTGCAATTATAGCACTAATGTGTATTCGACATTCAATTCTCACAAGAGTAGGGCACACCCAGCTAGTGTTGGGTTAGATTTTGGTGATGACATTGTCTGTGATCCTACTCAAACCCCCACTTCTTTTAGTTCAGAAGTCAGTAGAGACTTGTTTGAGGGCTGTCCTGACAAGGGTGGGGACATTGAGGATTCTGATCACCGTGACACTGGTGAATTGAGACACCAGCTGAAACTTAATGTAGCGTCTTTATTTTTAAAGATGCAAGCTATTCTTCGTGTATCAAGCACAGTTACACAATAAATAGTTGACAACTTGAATCAGTTATACCTTTTGTCCCAACCATTTATCAAGGGGGCTGTTAGTGAGGTATTGCAGAGGCATGGCCTTACTGTTACTGGTTCTACATTGGATTAAATGGTCAGTGCTGTCATGGAATCTAATATTCTTTTCAGTGCCACATCTAAAGGTGCAGATCTGTCTTCATCCAAAAGGAGAAAAAACTTTTTTGAGCAAAACTGCCCACATGTAATGCCAGTGCAGTATGACTTACCACCACCTGTGCACACTTTCATGTATGTTCCAATTCTTCAGATGATTAAGGAATTGTTTAGAAACAGTGACATTCATAGCAAGATCATTGAACCTAACTCTGAGGTGAGTCGCTATATGTCATATTGTGATGGAACTTATTTCCATGAAAATGAGATGTTTTCAACTGAAGAACTAAGACCATCAATACAGCTATATATTGATAGTAGAAATTGCAAATCCTCTTGGCACATCTCGTAAAATTCATAATCTCTGTGCAATGTACTGGGTCTTGGCCAATTTACCACCTTAATATCGGTCAGCATTACACACTATACAGCTAGCTGTGCTGTGCAAAGTAACAGATCTTCAGAGATGTGGTTATGCAGCTGTACTTGCTCCACTGTTGCGCGATATCCACACTCTTGAACAGGATGGATTAGGGGGTGCTCATGGACTAGGGGGTTTTCTCGAGTCCTTCAGAGCACTAGTGAAGAATTTCAAGTTAAGAAATTGAGAATTTATCCAGAGAACCAAAGATGCGCATGACATACAAAATTACACTGTGGCCAGCCAGTTTGGTGTAAAAGGAGACTGTGTCTTGCGTGAGTCACTACAATACTTCCATCCTGTCACTGGTTTCCCACCAGACATACTTCATGATCTTTTGGAAGGTATTGTGCCTGTTAAACTGTCTCTTTGCATTAAAGAGATGATCCGTCTGAAGTACTTCTCATTAGAGTATCTGAACCAAAAGATATTGTCATTTCCATGTCAGTATACAGATAAAGTTGACAGACCTCAGCCAATTCCCAAAACATTTATGTCTAGAGGGACGATAGGGGGCAATGGGCATGAAAATGCCACCTTGCTTAGACTACTTCCACTACTTGTAGGCAGTGTAGTGCCAGAGGGAAATGGTGCATGGTCAGTTTTGATGGAGTTGAAAGATGTGGTGGAATTGGCTTTGTGTCCATCATTGATCTTTAGATTACTTTCAGTGCAAAATTACTGACCACAGGCAAACACTACAAGAGGTCTTCCCTGAGTTCAGGTTTCGACCAAAGCATCACTATGTGGAGCATTATCCTGGCCTAGTTAAGTGCTTTGGCCCCTTGGTGCACCTTTGGACCATGTGGTTCGAAGGAAAACATAGTTTTTTCAAAAGGGTAGTACATGATGCGCAGAACTTTAAGAACATTTTGAAGACACCAGCACATGATTGCATATCATCTTATTGCAATGTCATTTTTCAAAGCAAAGACCAAAACTTATGGTGTTAATTCTGCTTTGGTATCAACCCTACCAGAAGTAGCTCAGACATACATAAAAGGACAGACAACTAGTGACACAGTTTTCTGCACTTCCAAGGTCACAATTGAGTGCACAGACTATGTCAGTGGCATGTTTGTGTCAGTTGGAGAAAGTGAGGGACTACCTAAATTCAGCAACATTGAACAGATATACCTAGTTAATAACATATTTTTATTTTTCTTTGTTCTGATTTTGACGCTTGGTATGTAGAACATCTATGATCCTATGAGTTGTCACCCAAAGAAGGGATCTTGTCTGTCCACCTACACTCTGAGCTCAATGATACCGTCACATTGTCCGCATACCAAATTGATGGCTGTTTATTGTTGACGCCAAAAAGGTTCATACCAGTGAGGCCAAGTTAACACCACTTTAAGGTGAGTTTTTTTTTATGTTGGGTATTGAGTTGTAAAAGAAACTTGACACTACATTTGACACAGTTTAACTCTGATGATGGTGTAAATGTTTTTATTTTAACAGAGCAATGGCAGCTGCAGACCCTCAAGCCATGATGCTTTATGTCGTTGTACCAGACCACCGTGCAAGGAAGATCAAACTAAGCTCCCGGCCAGCCTCTGTTGATGAACTAATCAACACTTTGAAGAATTAACTGGAATTGGACTGTGACTTTAGACTTGAGTACGAAGACCCAGACTTTGATGGGAAACTTACTTCCCTTGTGGACATTAATGAGTTACCACAAAAGGCAGTTATTCATATCTTACCTGCAGAAAGTACCGATTCTGTTGCATCTATGGACATACTCTCAGATGTGTTGTCTCCTGACTGTATTAGCATATGGCCTCTGAGTCCTTTTCCAGTTCCCACATTTTCTTTTGATGTTGAGCTAAGGCTCAGAGAGGGCAATGCTGACTTTGAAAGGAATGGAAATTGTCTTAAGTTGTCTCGTGACCAAAAACATGACATTTTACAGAAACTTGCTTCAACAATTTTTAGGTTCAAGGCTTACCCAAGTAACCAAGAGCTAGCACAAGCAGCCGAGGCCCTTATTAACAAACATCCTTGCTTGAAAGAAGCATGATCTGATACAGGGTGGAATGGATGGAAGAACAGTATCAAATTCAAGATGGGCTATTACAGCACCAAGCTGAGGAGAGTAGGATGTCAAGAGGTCTTTGTCAATGCTGGCAAAAGAAGTCAGAGCAGTCCGGAAAACGAACCATCACACTCAAACATAAAGAAACCCAAGAGTGCTGAAGTAAACTTCTTACCTAACTTTCCCCAAGGACAGGACCAGCAAGCCTTGAAGTTCTGAGGCAGGAAATTATTGAAGAGGTTAAAAAGACTGAAAAAAGACCTTAATCAGTAAGATGATGCTAACCACATTTGCATTGAGGCAGCAGATCATAGTGACCGCAAGGGAAGCAGTTCCCATCTCTGGCCTGGTCTGCGTATGGAGTCTGAGGTGAACCATTTTATTAATCTATTTTATGCATGGTGTACATAGTTATACATACTGTATGTTATTCATACACCATTGTCATGTTTTTTGCCAAATGCAGGTGTATGCAGAGTTCCAGAGAATCACGAACCAGAACTTGGATCGACACACACCTTGTTTGATGACCATGTTCAGACAAAAGGCTTCAAAGATGGAACGGATTGCAGATGCTCTTCGTGACATCTTAAAGTTTCACGATCAACAGGTTAGAGAAAACACATATTATGGTATTTTTATGTAAGGTTGACTAATGGTTTAAGGCGGTTCTCTTATTTGTTTGGTGTCATGTGCAGATTTGAGTATAATGGGGATGGGCAAAAACCTATTTTGTCCATTATTTCACATACATCCATAAGAATATGTCCAATATACCATGGCTAAGAGCTGTTCGTAGGTGCATCGCAGAGAAGACATTATTTTAAAGAAGGCCCATTTATAGTAATAAAGTAGCAAGGATGCAATTAGCCTGGTTTGATCAGTATGTCTGTCATAGTATTTCTTTGTCTTTGCAGGAACTACATGATATCCACACAAGGCGCACCACTGTTCTTCATGCTTTTCCCGTCTTCGTGAACGAGGATGTGTCGGGATTTTTTAGAACATGCGTGGTAGGTTCATAAATGTGTAATATCAGGACTATTCTAGTTGAGCCATTTCTGCTGCTTATGTACTGTAAACTTTATACAGGATGTTGCTACTAGTCTCCTAGTATTGGTCTAATTAGTTTCTTTCTCTCTCTCTTTCTGTCTCGCTCTCTCTTTCTCTCTGTAGGAGGATTCAGATGAGATAGAGCTTGTGGATGCGTCAGTGGCCCTATTTACAATCGTCAATAGTAATGTGAAAGACCTAGTTCACTACCACCCTGTGAACATTTCTGTTGTCCTAGAGAGTCAGCTAGCTGATGCTTTTTTAGTATTATTTGGCCTGATCTACGCTCTTCACCTCAGCTATCCCAAGGGGCTAACTATACTTTTGAATTTGTTTTATTTTGCTTGGATTGGAAGGTAAGAAATTATCACCTAGGTTGCAGACCCTCAAGAACACCTTGATGACGTAGGCATGCAGAGCATGACAGAGAAGTGGAACACTCACTTTTCCTCTTGTTTAAACACTATGGACATGTTTAAAGTTGTTGGTTCACACAGAGTGATTCCATATAACTTATTATGTGATTATTGGGCTACATTTTACTCCTGGACAGTCCGAAAAAAAGCAATTGGCTGTTTCGGTAGAATAGTTAGTTCTGAATCTAAGTTGTATTTGATGTATGGAGTTGCCCTGATTGAGGTGATCAGTAAAATGATCAGCCACCCATCTTTCAGCTACTTTTGATAGCACTTGAAAAATGTTTATAGGTCGGTCATTTTCCACCAGTGTTGGGTTACCAGATTTTAGAACAGGTATCACATCAGCAGACTTCCAAGCATTGGGGAAGAAACCCTATGTGATGGACAAATTAACTAGATGTACAATAGGGGCAATCAGAGAATATTGTGTCTCTTCAGGAATACATATGTTGTTCTAGAGCTCCTGGTGAAGATAATAATACTGATTTAATAATAAGATTTAATTCAGGATGTTTTTTGGACTGTTCTGCTCTTCTCCCTGTTAGTTCGTTGAGATTTTCCCAAATCACTTTGCCATTTACTTTTGCTTCATTGATCACTCTGAGGAAGAACTCTGCTCTTGCTTTTTTAATATTTCTTATCACCTTATTTCTCAGTGATGTAAATATACATCATAATTTTGACCAGACTTCAGTGCTTTTTTCAAGGAAAGATCCCGTTCTCTCATCTGCCTCCAGAGGTCCTTATTGAGCCATGGTAGAGAGGTTTTCCGTCTTGGCTTAAGTTGAAATTTCCTGTTAAAAGAGGTATCCACTTAGTCAATAGCTGACAGAAATGTTCTATATCCAGACTCTGGGTCTTCATCGCTTAACAGATCAGACCAGTCAATTTGACTTATAGCTACATCGTAGTTACTCTGCTCACTTTTGGGGATTTTGTTATGGTACTGTTGCACGTTAATATGGTTCTTAAATCTCTTTTTAGTGAGCTTTCTAACTAATTTAACATTATGGTCAGATATGCCAGTTAGTAAGTTCATGGACTTCGTTATTTGATCAGATATGTTAGTAAACACCAGATTAATGTGAGTCTAGGATGTGTTACTCTGCTTGGTCCTTGTATTATTTTAGTTTTATTTTATTGTTGAAATAGTCTGTGATCTCTGAGTGTTTTTATGCAAGTTTTGTTTTCCCAGTTTATATTGAAATCGCCCATGATGATCTCCTTCTTATGATCAAATTCTTTAAGCATGGCATTTAGATGGTCATGAAACGAGATATCAGATGTTGGTGGTCGATATAATCCAATATAAGTGAGAGACATATGAGGGGAGAGGAAGACATTCAGCCCCATATATTCAAGGTCAGTGGCATGTTTCCATATGTTACCATTGAATTTAAAGTTATCTTTCATGTACATAAGCAATCCACCCCCTCGGTCCGCTCCATTGTCCCGCCTGAATATGAAATAACCAGGGACATTAAAGTCAGAACTAGGAGAAGATTTCTTCAGCCATGTCTCAGAGAAACAGGAAAAATCAAGATTAGAGTCATTCAGTAAATGTTCTACCAGTCCACTCTTAGAAATAATGCTATGAATATTCAGATGACCTCCTAATATTCCTCTAGGCTTGGAACGAGGGTCCCAGAGCATTTTAGCCTGATTAACAGTTTGAAAAATGGTACAATGTTTTCTAATTGCTGGGTTAAGGGAACTGTGTTTGTCTCAAAGACGGGTTTTGTTTGGGACATGTATCAAGAGTTTGCATTAAAATTAGATTATCTCTAGATTTTTCATTCTCTTGAAAAGCCATGTTAGTGACAGAGGTTATGCTCACATACACAGAATGTCCTTCTCTGAACCAGATAATGTAGGATACTCAAATATAGATTATTTCTATCATTCATGTTTCAACATTCATCAACGATTTCGGTCTGTATGGCTAATTAAGGGTACTTTTCTACACTTCTCCCAGAATTACATCCTCCATATCAGCCTTTATTTCTGCAGGTGACCTTACTCCAGACTCTGATGGGGAGCTTGGTACCCTGGGCCGCTTGGGTGTTTGTTGATTCCAAATTGTTTGAAAAAAGGCCAGCATTGATGTTCGGCTACCTTCTTTTGTATTCCCCAGAGAGATGCACCGCCTTCAGGGTCCCTTATTATCCTCAGAGTTTTTCTATTGGGTTATGATTGTCACTGGTTTCAGTAGCCACTTTCCCAGCTTCATTTTTAGTATTTCTCCTTTTATTCTTCTTTTTCTTGGAATGACAGGTCATTGTTGTAGACTCAGGCTCACCAGGTACCAACTTCAATGTTTCATTCATTCCATCTTTGTCCTTGGGAGCAGAGAAATTATGCTCTTCAGTCTCACTTTCCGTCATTTCAGCTGAGATATGTAATACGTCTGCCCAACTCTTGGGGACCGGAATGTTGTCCTGCACATAGTGTGACAACATTTCCTTTATGCACCTTATATTGTAAAGTTTAGTAGGACTGTACTCTACCATCTCCTGACCCCCTCTACAGTAGGACTGTACCATCTACTGACCCCCTCTACAGTAGGACTGTACTCTACCATCTCCTGACCCCCTCTACAGTAGGACTATATCATCTACTGACCCCCTCTACAGTAGGACTGTACTCTACCATCTCCTGACCCCCTCTACAGTAGGACTGTACTCAACCATCTCCTGACCCCTCTACAGTAGGACTGTACTCTCTCTTCTCCTTACCCCCTCTACAGTAGGACTGTACTCTACCATCTCCTGACCCCCTCTACAGTAGGACTATATCATCTACTGACCCCCCCTACGGTAGGACTATATCATCTCCTGACCCCCTCTACAGTAGGACTGTACTCTACCATCTCCTGACCCCCTCTACAGTAGGACTGTACTCTACCATCTCCTGACCCCCTCTACAGTAGGACTGTACTCAACCATCTCCTGACCCCTCTACAGTAGGACTGTACTCTCTCTTCTCCTTACCCCCTCTACAGTAGGACTGTACTCTACCATCTAGCGTGGGACTGTGTCTGCCAGTCCTGTCTACGTGCAGGGCCTTCATCCAGATAGGGCCCATCTTTACAGACTGTGTTATGGGAGTGATGGGTGCTGCTTCAACATATACAAAACGATCTCCATTGGAGCAGTTTGTGAGTTGACCCTTGTATCTTATCATGCGCCTCATCACTCCCATCACAATACATGTTATAAACACCTTTGGCAGCGATTTCAGCTGAGAGTCTTTCTAGGTAAGTCTCTAAGAGCTTTGCACACATGGATTGTTCAATATTTGCCCACTTTTCAAAATTCTTCAAGTTCTGTGGGGAGGTTTTTTAGTGGCAGGGACTGGGAGACTAGTCAGGATCAAGTACAGAGAGAGTGCTCAGGACCTCAGACTGGGGCGAAGGTTCACCTTCCAACAGGACAACGCCCCTAAGCACACAGCCAAGACAACGCAGGAGTGGCTTCAGGTCTCTGAATGTCCTTGAATGGCTCAGACAGAGCCCAGACCTGAACCAGATCGAACATCTTTGGAGAGACCTGAAAATAGCTGTGCAGCGACGCTCCTCTTCCAACCTGACAGAGCTTGAGAGGATTTGCAGAGAAGAATGGGAGAAACTCCCCAAATAACTTCTACCGCATTCAAAACAACTGGAAACTCTGAAGTGGGAAATCTCAGACTTCGTGAGTTCAAGACAACTGGAAACAAGCTCCGAGCTACTGACGTCATGATTCAAGTTGTCTTGCTAGCACCATAAATCCATAATGGCAGACTTTGATTGCAAAGTTATATTACAAGAGCTTTCATTGTCTGCTTATATGCCCCCTTTATTTATCCTACCGTTCTGACTTGTGTACAGGGAGAATACGATGAGAACGACCCATGTTCTGAATTCTGTCACTGTACATTTCAAAAGTGATGAACAAATAGTTATATTGACTATGTCCGTGCTAGCTCGCTCATTAATGTCTTAATCAAAATTACGGATTGCTCTTATCAGTTTGTCATTGTCAGGCTCTGGCCATAGAGAAGCAATAGGCTTCTCTATGTAGCTATGGTCAGAGTCTGACAGTGTCGTTCCTTTCTGTTTCTTTGTGGGTTTTGGGTGGATCTCTAATTGGAGGCAGCTGCTACCCATTGTCTCTAATTAGGGATCCAATATATGTTGAGTCTGTCCTTCACTTGGTGTGGGTTGTTATCGATGTATGTCGCAGTCACGGTGAAGTAAGTGTGCCTTTTTTTACGTCCGTTCATGTCGTGTGTTTTTGTGAACGTGACGTTTAGTCGATTCGTGTTTTTTGTTATATAATTTGTTCATTTGCTATATTATTATACATAGTATTAAAATATAAATGTCGAACTACTATCCCTGCGCTGCGCCTTGGTCATTCCTACACCCACAACGTGACAGTTATCCCCTTATGCCATAGTTTGTACATCTCAATTGTCAGATGAAACCACATTTGGTTTAAGCATGTTATTCATATCAGCTATGTTTTTTATAAAAGGCAGTAAATGAGGCACAATGAACTGTTTCGCTGCCAGACTAGGCTCCGCTGATAGCTCGGTGTAGCGGTGGTAAGGATTCACCTAATGGTGCTGAAAAGAAAGCACTGAACACACTGAACACGTATAATAACTCCACGGTGTCCCCCTACCAAGTGCAAAGAACCTTGCCGTGACCCTGGACAACACCCTGTCGTTCTCTGCAACCATCAAAGCAGCGACTTGTGCCATTAAACCCCTCCAATTTATCCTGAATGCCGCAGCCCGCCTGGTGTTCAATCTTCATAAGTTCTCTCATGTCACCCCACCCCTCAGCACACTCCACTGGCTTCCAGTCGAAGCTCGCGTCGTCTTCAAGACCATGGTGCTTGCCAACGGAGCAGCAAGGGGAGCTGCACCTCCTCACCTTCAGGCTATGTTCAAACCGTACACCCCAACCATAGCACTCCGTTGCGCCACATCTGGTCTCCCGCTCAGCCAAGTCAAAGCTCTTCTCTGCCCTGGCACCACAATGGTGAAACATGCTTGCCCCTAAAGTTAGGACAGGACAGTGGGGCCCCTGCCCATCTTTTGAAAATGTCAGAAACCATGCCTTTTTGAAGTGTACCTTAAATACTTTGTTGAGGAAAAATGTAGTTGATACAATTGTGATGTGTTATTGTCTCACCTAGCTATCTTAAGAATAATGCACTAAGTGTAAGTCACTCTGTATAAGGGCATCTGCTAAATGACTAAAATGTATACATGTTCCAAGTCACAGTTGTAAATGAGAACTAGTTCTCAACTGACCTACCTGGTTAAATAAAGGTGAAATAAAAATATTAAATGAAGTATGTAACTATTTATTTATTTGTACACAGTTTACTATTCCGTTAGTCAGTACATCAACCAATATTTCTGGGTATGCATCAGCTCATGCTTTTAACTTGACCATGAAGGTAGACAGAAAATGAAATAAACAGGCAGACATGGACATAGTTACTGTGACAGATGCCGTAAAATGAGAAGTTTTGCAGAACGACAAGTAGACAGATAGACGGACACAGAGGTGGACAGACCGAAACCGACAGGTAGACACACCGCTGGGAATTGGGGCCATTCTTAGTGACATTTGGAGAGAAATGACTGACTTAAGTCAACTGTGGCATCCATCTTGTCACCTGTCTGGAAATATACTGATATACTGACGGTAGTGAAAAAGGATGAGGAGAAGAAAGAGATCAAAAAGGAAGAGAAGGAATGTATAACGTGTTTAACTAGAGAAGGAATGTATAACGTGTTTAACTAGAGAAGGAATGTAGAACGTGTTTAACTAGAGACGGAATGTAGAACGTGTTTAACTAGTGAAGGAATGTAGAAAGTGTTAAACTAGAGAAGGAATGTAGAACGTGTTTAACTAGAGAAGGAATGTAGATCTTGTTTAACTAGAGAAGGAATGTAGAACGTGTTTAACTAGAGAAGGAATGTAGAAAGTGTTTAACTAGAGAAGGAATGTAGAAAGTGTTTAACTAGAGACGGAATGTAGAACGTGTTTAACTAGAGAAGAGGAGAGGAGAGGAGAGGAGAGGAGAGGAGAGGAGAGGAGAGGAGAGGAGAGGAGAGGAGAGGAGAGGAGAGGAGAGGAGAGGAGAGGACTCTGAAATATGACGGAGGTGGAGAGAGGAATAGATAGAGAATGTAAAGGACACCTGTAGAATGACATCAGGACAAACGCATATTCACCATCAGGGCCTAGATGTTCATGTCTATAGAATTATATTTTGGTATTTTTTGCAAAAGATATACAGCGGGTGAAATAAGTATTGAACACGTCACCATTTTTGAAATGTTCACCAGATGTTGGTAACAACCCAAGTAATCCATACATACAAAGAAACCAAAACAAATACGTTCAGAAATTAAGTTGTGTAATAATGTGAAATGACACAGGGAAAAAGTATTGAACACACTTACTGATATTTATTTAATACTTTGTACAAAAGCCTTTGTTGGTAATGACAGCTTCAAGACACCTCCTGTATGGAGAAACTAGTCGCATGCATTGCTCTGGTGTGATTTTGGCCCATTCTTCCACACAAACAGTCTTCAAATCTTGAAGGTTCCGTGGTCCTCTTCTATGAATCTTGATCTTCAGTTCTTTCCATAGATTTTCAATGGGATTTAAGTCAGGTGATTGGCTGGGCCATTCTAGCAGCTTTATTTTCTTTCTTTGAAACCTATTGAGAGTTTCCTTGGATGTGTGTTTGGGATCATTGTCTTGCTGAAATGTCCACCCTCGTTTCATCTTCATCATCCTGGTGGATGGCAGCAGATTTTTGTAAAGAATGTCTCGGTAAATTTGCCCATTCATCCTTCCTTCAATTATGTGAAGTTTGCCAGTACCATTTGCTGAAAAGCAGCCCCACACTATGATGTTCCCACCTCCAAACTTCACTGTTGGTATGGTGTTTTTAGGGTGATGTGCAATGCCATTTCTCCTCCAAACATGTTGTGTATTATGACATCCAAACAATTTTGCTCTCATCTGACCACACTATATTCTCCCAGTATTTCACTGGCTTTCCAAATGTTGTGCAGCAAACTTTAAACGAGCTACAACATGCTTTTTTTTCAGCAATGGAGTCTTGCGTGGTGAGCGTGCATACAGGCCATGGCGGTGGAGTGCATTACTTACTGTTTTCTTTGAGACAACAGTACCTGCTAATTGCAGGTCTTTTTAAAGCTCTCCACAAGTGGTCCTTGGCTCTTGGACAACTCTTCTGATTATTCTTTTCACTCCTCTGTCAGAAATCTTGCGAGGAGCACCTGGTCGAGGCAAATTTATGGTGAAAGTGCTCACTGGAACATTCAGAAGCTTAGAAATGCGCCTATAACCAATGCCATCATTATGTTTTGCAACAATTAGGTTGCGAAGGTCTTGAGACAGCTCTTTGCTTTTACCCATCATGAGATGTGTCTTGTGTAACACCTTGGCAATGAGACCTTTTTGTAGGCCATCAGTTGGGACTGAACCAGCTGATATTAATTTGCACTGACAGGGGGCTGGATTGCTTTTTAATTACTGATAGTTTTCAGCTGTTGTCTTGGCTTCCATGCCTTTTTGCACCTCCCTTTCTTCATGTGTTCAATACTTTTTCCCTGTGTCATTTCACATTATTACACATAACTTAATTTCTGAACTTATTTGTTTTGGTTTCTTTGTATGTATGGATTACTTGGGTTGTTACCAACATCTGGTGAAAATGTCATGTCAATAGCATCTTTGGAAATATATTTACTGAGAAAAATGGTGACCTGTTCAATACTTATTTCACCCGCTGTATACGGAGATCGGGAGGTATCGAGAGAGAGAGATCGAGAGAGAGAGAGTTAGAGAGAGAGAGAGAGAGACCTTAATTAATGAAACATGAGATCTCAGTGTGTTGATGGACAGGAGTCCCTGCAGTTTGAGGGCAGAGGGAAAGTGAATAGCTTAGTAAAGTGAGCCAAACTCTGTCAGAAAACACAGAAAACTGACAAAACACACATTCGCTCTCTCTCTGTCTCTCTCACTCTCTCCAGCTACAGATTTCATTGTCTTCACCTTGACAAAAATACCTGCCGCTATTTGACAGGTGAGAAGAAGGATAAGCCTTTCACACACATGCAAACACACACACGCATACACACATAAGCACACAAACACACACACAGAGAGACACATGCATGCACACCCACACGCACCCGAAAGCACACATACACTCAGCCTCCAGGGTTATTTCCTCCAGTGCTCCTGGATTCTCTCCTCCTACACCTTCATCTGGGCCTCCACAAGACAGCAGCTCCTTGGGGAGGCCAGGAGTGAACAGGTCTGACGTTCAGGGTGTGTGTGTGTGCGCGTGTGTGTGTGTGTTCAGTGAGCCAGCATTGTGGAACAGATACAAGAGCAGAGGGTGACTAGAAAGTCATTGTTCTGTCTGTGAAATGTCAAGTGTGTGTGGTTGTCAAGTGTGTGTGGTTGTCAAGTGTGTGTGGTTGTCGAGTGTGTAGAGTTGTCGATTCTCAACACCATCCTACAGTGCACCTAATGACTCTCTCAGAGGAAAAGAATGGCACACACGCACACACACATATTCACTTTTATAAGGTTAACCGCAGGGTAGTTGAAACTTTTCTCAGGTAAGGAAATTCAACAGTATCATACCATTCCCCCAGACTTTCCATATTATTACTGAATAATGTTTTTTATGAAAGAAAGATGTATCTGTAATTAATGGAAATATCTTATTGAGGACTAAAATCAAAATAATGTCTCAGAAAAGGAGACGATAAAAGTTTCACATAAATACCAGTAAAAATGTAATTACAAAGAAGTATTCCCTTCTTCCCAAACCGTACCATCCCTAGTTCTAAAAACACCTGTAATCCCATGGTGCCCCAGACGTTCTAGTTACCTGCCAGTAGTTCCTTAGAATCCCATGGTGCCCCAGACGTTCTAGTTACCTGCCAGTAGTTCCTTAGAACAATTGGCCTGCCTGGTTCCTAGAACTCCTAGAACTCCTGGGATTCTGTGTGGCTGTCTCTTCCAATCAGCTGTTTGCCTGAGGGCTGAAACACAATAAACGCCAACTAATAAATAAATAAGACTTCTTATCACACAAGCTTTGGGGGGACACTTGAGAGACAAAAAACTGTGAAAAAGGAGTGAGAGAGAGATAGAGAGAGTGTGTGTGTGTGTGAGTGACTCAGTGAGAGAGAGAGAGAGAGAGAGAGAGAGAGAGAGAGCGATAGAGAGAGATGAAGGTCCAATACTTTGGTTAAAACGTTGATCCATTCCTTTTGTTTTTGGGGTATCTCTAGGTCTCTAGCCACTCAAGGGATGTTCGTTTTATCACAGTGCTGTGGGCTTGACAGACCTGAGGTATGTGTATGGCCTGCGGGTAAGATCACACAGGGCAGGTGTAGCGACAGATAGGGGGCTAGTCACTAGTGTCTGTTAGCCCACATAGACAGAGATAGCTAGCGTTAGGTAGCGTAGCGCTAGCTAAAGGCACTGAATGTGACAGGGATGATAAATAGGCAATGACACCTGTGTTACAGCAAATCCAGTAACATTATCTTCCATAGCTCTTACATTCTCACACGCACAAACACACACACACACACACGTGTTGGACATGATATATGGTAGACAAACATGTGCAGTAGTCCTCCATGGCTAATATTTACATGTCTACACAGATACACGTACAGGTAAAGACATAGACCCATAGGAACAACCGTAATGTGTATCTTTTCATTTGTTTATCAGTGTTTCTGCTAGTCTTTTTGCTTCTCTTAGTGCATGCTAATGCCAGTCTGTCTCTGGAAAATGTCATTGTTACCACAGAACAATTCTGTGCATGTCTCATTCAAATGATGGTTGAAAACAGCAGTCATGGCAATGCATTCATTTTCATTTCAGTGATGGAATTAGAGCTTGGGAAAATCAATATTTTTCGTCCAGAGAAAAACAGCGACACAATAAGTAATGAGAACCTGTCGAGTCATAATTAGAGTCATTACGTGTTTTAACATACAGTATGTGTCCCTCCAACACACTGATTCCTTCCCTGATTCCAGAGTAGCACGTACTGTTCATGAAAAGTAAGACAAGTAATATCAGTATTTACTTACATACTGTATGTTTTGCTTGTTCTATCGTCGTGTCAATGTGAAGAGCTCACCCATGAGGTAAATCTTGCGACATACTGTAGCTTCTCTAAGAAAAATGACACAATGTAGCATTAGCATTGGGCAGATGAGGGCAGCTCTAGTCCTGGAGGGTCTCGGAGTAAGCAGGATATTGTCCCAGACTTGTCGTAACCCACCTGATTGAACTAACTAGTCTTGATTTTCAATTCAGACACACACAGTTGAATCATATTCATAAATAATCAGCTGGAACAAATGCCTGCACAAGCTACATCTTCTGATCTAGGGTTCACCAATGGGCAAGTAGTTTGAAATGCAACAAAGGTCTTTTAAAAGTGCCATGGCCAGACAGATCCCACCTTCAGTATCGAACAGGAGGGAGAGGAGGATAAAACATAAAAGAGGAAGACAAAGAGAGAGGACAGGAAACAGGGGGATCGATTCTACCCTCATCACTGGTCTCCCTGGAGAAGCTAAAGAGTAGGAGGAAGGTATTTACTGTTCCAACGAGCTGCACTCACACCTGCACACCTGACAATTTAACCCACATGTGAAACAGGGAGAGACAGCAAAGAGCGAGAAGACGGAGAGAAGGGACAGGGTGATAGGAGAGGGAGGTTTGTGGTACATTACTGGAGCCGATACATCACTGGATCCGTGTTAGAGCACGTTTGACATTTAATGGTAATTTAAGATTCAATTAATAGAAAGACGCAACCATGTTTTTAAAAGTATTTTGTACATAGTGCAAAAGGCAGTTCTTCAGGGCTGTTCTCTTCTACCAGTCAGGTTGAGAGAGAGAAAGAGAGAAATTATTCCTGTCGTTTTTAATCTTCTCTGACACTATGATACTTTTGATACTAATTTGAAATATAACACACCAATGTTTGCTGCAGTTTGAATGTTCAATAAGGTGAAATTAAGTTAACTTCAAGGCTGTTCTCTTCTGCAAGCCATGGCCATTTCAATTATTTAGGAGAGAGAGAGAGAGAGAGAGAGAGAGATATCTGAATTTTATCACTATTATGTTGCTGAGAATTCTGCATAGCAAGAAATGCAAACTTGTAGTGTATTCAAGGTTTAAAAAGTATTTAGTTTGTAATTTCCACTTAAAAATGTCAGACTTGATTTGCATTAACAACAAATGCATCAACCACTACAAACAAGGTCCATGAATTCTAATACACATAATAATTCACATTGCTTTTTGCTGCAGGATTATTTCCCTGCTGTAGCAAACTGGCTCAAATGAAGATCCTATATCTGTAGGTGAGGAGACATCGTGTCTGTTCCATCTGTATATTGATTTCAGTGGAGGCTGCTGAATGGCAGAATGGCTCATAGTAATGGCCGGAGCAGAACAATTGGAATGGTATCAAACACCTACAAACTGCAAACTGAATAGTCTGTGTGTTTCCCTGTGGTTTCTGAGATATCATTTCATTTCTGTCTGGCTCTGGGAAGGGAGTTCATTTAGCTAGTCTGTTGAGTTTGTCCAGGGCTACAACAAACAATGTGTTCTGTTGGGGATACTCAGGGACTGGAGTCGGGAAACACTGTTACAAAGCTGCGATAGCTGAGTTGTCATTGTCGTCATTAATGATGCAACCCAAAACCTTCCCCCATTCTCTTGTCTTTACTCCTATCCTTCCCCCATTCCCCCTTCCCTCCCCCTCATTTCGCTCCCTACCCCTCATCTCGCTCCCTCCCCCTCATCTCGCTCCCTCCCCCTCATCTCGCTCCCTCTCTCTTCCTAACACAATAGACACTTTCAGTTTGTTTCATTGCTCACGGTTTCAGAGATGAAACACCAATAAAATAATTTCTGTCGCTCATAATCATCTTGTGAACTATGACAAAGAAAAGGGTATATCATACACTGCAGTTGAGGAACAATGGGAAAGTAATACACTTGTAACCCCACTTTTGAGAAAATGGCCCGTGAATGTTTTGCTAACCCTACTGGAAAGCTCTTTTTTGACTACAGCCATTCAGCATTATTCACACCCTCCTAAGCCTTAGTCCCACGCATCTCTTTAAGGATTCACGTGTGAGGCCATGGCCAAATGGTTGTTTACTAGATGTAGTAAACAACCAAAGATTAAGACTAAAAGTGGTAAAAGTAGTAGGATAAAGTAGTAGTAAAAATACACTTCAATCATACTCTGCTTCCACCAGGCATTCCATTGATTTCAAACTCGGTCAACTTTTTCCGTGACAACATCACTGCCATCAGAAGACTGCAATGTCTTGTTCAATGAAAATGTTTTTAACTAAATCAGGGATTTCCTCATTGTCATTCATTTTCAGAGTCAGAGAGAGAGCATGGCACGATTGTCCTCCAGAAAGTAGTCCATCACAGCATTTTCCCACTGATCTTTGTCGATAGCACCTGTTAAATTCAAGGCAGCAATTGAGAGCAACACTTTTGCAGTTCTTCATGATATCTTTCAAAAAAGCAGCGTTAGAAAGGATTATCTACACATACTGAGTAGCTCATGCTACAGACAGAAGGTGCTACATGGCAGATCAATCCAAACTCATCTCTCTGCATGTCCAGCCCATCCATTATCTCAGCCAATCATGGCTAGCGGGAAGGTTCCTGACTTTTTCCGTGGGTAAACCAGCTAGGCTCGCAATTGAACAATTGTATTCGAATTTACAGATGGCATACACATTTGTTCTCAAAGCACATGAAAGTTCATATGTTCTAGAAGGCATTTCTGCCAAAAAATAAAGCAGTGACATATGACATACACCATACACAGGTCACAAATTTCATTAGACCCAGATCCATTCATAACTTTCATTAGACCAGATCCATTCATAACTTTCATTAGACCAGATCCATTCATAACTTTCATTAGACAAGAAACATTCATAACTTTCAATTAGACCCAGATCCATTCATAACCTTCATTAGACCCAGATCCATTCATACCTTTCATTAGACCCAGATCCATTCATACCTTTCATTAGACCCAGACCCATTCATAACTTTCATTAGAGCCAGATCCATTCATACCTTTCATTAGACCCAGATCCATTCATAACTTTCATTAGACCCAGATCCATTCATACCTTTCATTAGACCCAGATCCATTCATATCTTTCATTAGACCCAGATCCATTACATTAGACATTTACAAAGCCAAATAGGTCTTATGAGAGGAGGGTAAGTAAGTAGAGAAGGAACTTTAAATGTAAAATATTGTTTGTTTGATATTTTTATTCCCACTAATGAGTTGAAGACAAATACCTTTTGACTCAAGGTATTAATTCAGTGGCTGTTGAAAGAACCTAAGATGGCTAGATAGATAGATCCCTGAGGGGAAATTACTTTGTCAAGCAGCAACGAAAAACACAGGGCAGGTGCAAAATGCCAGAACGAAATACACAAAAGACAGATACAGGATACATGATACATGATACATAGTGTGGCAGTATGAAAAAGTATACAAATACAAGAAGTCTGGAGTGCAAAAGCTATAGAAAGGCATTGCATAGTATGAGTGAATGGCTGAATGTGTACACTATACATTATACAAATATTGCAAGTTGACATAAATAAATAAAAAATATTTGCATGGTTAACTATACTATACAGGTCGATGGCAGAGAAAGATACTTAAATAGCTAAATGTGCATATGATATAAGTGAGGGTAATAATAGTTTACTTAATATACAGTCTGGTTAAATGTACAGGTAAGTGAATATTTGCATGGTTAAATTAAATGTACAGGTAAATGACAAGAAGAGATACTTAAATAGCTAAATGTGCGTATTATATAATTTAGGGTAATATTAATAATTCCCTTAAAATACAGTCCTTAGTACAGGGTTTCATTACAGATAAATGCATGTATTGCACAATCAATATACTAAATGCAATGAAAAAACAGATACTACTGACAGGATACTCATATGCAGTCCTGAGTGAATGACTACTTAAGTTCAGTCCAAGAACGTAATATGATATAACAACTGTACATGAATATGTATATACAGTCCTGAATAAGTCCTGAGTGAATGAGTGATTACAGACCAGAGAGTTACTCACAGATGGATGAATGCCTAATCGTTAAACTAGTGACTTTATTTTACTGTTATTTCATTGTAATCTCATTGATTTTAGACCTAACTTAAATCAATTCACTAGACAGTATAGATGTTGTTAACTAAATGTCCTCATAGCCAGGGGGACAGATATTGTTAACTAAATGTCCTTATAGCCAGGGGGGAATAGATATTCTTAAATAAATGTCCTCATAGCCAGGGGGGAACAGATATTGTTAGCTAAATGTTCTCATAGCCAGGGGGAATATATATTGTTAACTAAATGTTCTCATAGCCAGTGGGGAACAGCTATTGTTAACTAAATGTTCTCATAGCCAGGGGGGAACAGATATTGTTAGACACCTCTGCATTCTGTTAAATGAGATTTGGCATTCTAACTCCTACACATAGATATATTTGACAGACATAAACAAATCAAAATACACTGAGTATACCAAACATTAGGAACACATCAGTTTAGCTCAACTGCAATTCTAGGCTCAACCTGTATTTCAATCATTAAATATCAAGCACACACACACACTTGCGCACACACACACTTACACCCACACAAACATCTCTCTTTATATTTCTCTCTTTCTGCTTTTTATGACTCAACATTTCACTCTTTAGTTGCAGGTGTTTAAATTTGTACTCAAAGCCATATGTTTCAGGTAATTTATTTAACCAGGTAGGTCAGTTCAGAACAAGTTCTCATTTGCAACTGCGACCTGGCGAAGACAAAGCAAAGCAGTGCGACAAAAACAACACAGAGTTACACAGTAAACAAAACATAGTCAAAAACACAATAGAAAATCTATATACAGAGTGCGAAATGTAGTGCAAAATGCAGTAAGGTTAGGAGGTAGGACAATAAATAGACCAAAGTGGTGAAATAAATTACAGATTATCATCATTAACACAGGAATGAAAGGATGTGCAAATTATGATGTGCAAATAGAGATACTGGAGTGCAAGATTTGTGAAAATAACAAAAATAAATAAGGGGATGAGGTAGTAGTGTGGGCTATTTACAGAAGGGCTATATACAGGTGCAGTGATCGATAAGCAGCTTTGACAGCTGATGCTTAAAGTTATTGAGGGAGATAGGAACCTCTAGCTTCAATGATTTTTGCAATTCGTTCCAGTCATTGGCAGCAGCGAACTGGAAGGAATGGCGGCCAAAGGAGGTGTTGGCTTTGGGGGTGACCAGTGAGATATACCTGCTGGAGCGCATGCTACGGGTGGGTGTTGCTATAGTGACCAGTGAGCTGAGATAGGGTGGGGATTTACCTAATAAAGACTTATAGATGACCTGGAGCCAGTGGGTTTGGCAACGAATATATAATGAAGGCCAGCCAACGAGAGCATACAGGTCACAGTGATGGGTAGTGTATGGGGCTTTGGTGACAAAACGGATGGCACTGTGATAGACTACATCCAATTTGCTAAGTAGAGTGTTGGAGGCTAGTTTGTAAATGACATCGCCGAAATCAAGGATCGGTAGGATAGTCAGTTTTACAAGGGCATGTTTGGCAGCATGAGTGAAGGAGGCTTTGTGGCGAAATAGGAAGCCAATTCTGGATTTAATTTTGGATTGGAGATGGTTGATGTGAGTCTGGAAGTTAAGTTTACAGTCTAACCAGATGCCTAGGTATTTGTAGGTGTCCACGTATTCTAATTCGGACCCGTCGAGAGTAGTGATGATAGTCCGGTGGGCGGGTGCTGGCAGCGTTCGATAGAAAAGCATGCACTTAGTTTTATTAGCGTTTAAGAGCAGTTGGAGGCCATGGAAGGAGTGTTGTATGGCATTGAAGCTTTTTTGAAGGTTAGTAAACACAGTGTCCAAAGAGGGGCCAGATGTATACAGAATGGTGTCATCTGCGTAGAGATGGATCAGAGAGTCACCAGCAGCGAGAGCAACATCGTTGATGTATATAGAGAAAAGGGTTGGCCCAAGAATTGAACCCTGTGGCACCCCCATAGAGACTGCCAGAGGACAATAGGCCCTCCGATTTGACACACTGAACTCGTACTGACACACTGAATGTACTGTCACACATTACATTACATTACATTACACTAAATTACATTACATGACATTACACTACATTGCATTACACTACATTACACCACATTACACTACATTACATTACACAACACTACATTACATTACACTACATTACATTCAATTACACTACATTACATTACACTACATTATATTACACTATATTACATTAAATTACACTACATTACGTTCAATTACACTACATTACATTACACTACATTACACTACATTAAGTTACATTACATTATATTACATTACACTACATTACACTACATTACACTACATTACATTACATTACATTACATTACAATATATTACACTACATTGCATTGCATTACATTACATTACATTATACTATGTTACATTACACTACATTACATTATATTACACTACACTACACTACATTACACTACATTACACTACATTAAATTATTTTTTTTAAATCGAACCTTTATTTAACTAGGCATGTGAGTTAAGAACAAATTCTTATTTACAATGACGGCCTACACCGGCCAAACCCGGACGATGCTGGGCCAACTGTGTGCCGCCCTACGGGACTCCCAATCACAGCCGGTTGTGATACAGTCTGGATTCGAACCAGGTTGTCTGTAGTGACGCCTCTAGCACTGAGATGCAGTGTCTTAGACCACTGTCTTAGACACTACACTACATTACATTACACTACATTACATTACCATCCATATAGAAACAACCTATCTGAAGATATTAACATCGTCAGATCTAGTGAATAGTAGGAGAAGGAAAGCTTCAATACATTTAGAAAGGTCATTTATTTTAGACACATGCAATAAAATACACACACACACACACACACACACACACACACACAAACACACACATATATACCTGTAATTAACAGACATGCACGTTTCCTCTTGATTTTGCATATCGTCCGTTGTATTCAAAACTTTTTGAAGAGGGGAGGGATAGTTCAAGGAATATTTTTTGGGGGGTTTTCTGATGAATAACAGAAAGTTTCCTCACTACAGAGAATAATGGTGTGATTGCATCATCAATGCCGAGCAGAGAGAGAGAGAGAGAGAGAGAGAGAGAGAGAGAGAGAGAGAGAGAGAGAGAGAGAGAGAGGAGAGAGAGAGAGAGAGAGAGAGAGAATAACAGAGAATAACAGACCACAAAGAAGAGAAACACAAATCTGAACCAAAGGGAGGGGAAAATGAATAGAAGATGAGAGAGAGGAGAAAGACGTGTCAGGGTTACTGATGGGACTCAAGTGGGGGACTGCAGAGTGTGTGTCAGAGAAGAGGGAATCACAGAATAAAGGATAAGGGATGAGATGATGAGGGGATGGTGGTCCCTTTTGGAAGTCTTGAGTCGAGTGGGAATTCCATATAGAATTGAATCAGCCCTGATGAGAGAGGAAGCTGATTATCCGGCCTGCTTTTGTTAGTGAGATCAGGCTCAGCACTCAAATCCTGCTCTCTCGCTCCCTCTCTCACTGTCTCTCTCCTGTTCTCACTACCTTTCTCTCACTGTCTCTCTCCTGTTCTGACTACCTCTCTCACTGTCTCTCTCCTGTTCTCACTACCTCTCTCACTGTCTCTCTCCTGTTCTGACTACCTCTCTCACTGTCTCTCTCCTGTTCTCACTACCTCTCTCACTGTCTCTCTCCTGTTCTCACTACCTCTCTCACTGTCTCTCTACTGTTCTCACTACCTCTCTCACTGTCTCTCTCCTTTTCTCACTACCTCTCTCACTGTCTCTCTCCTGTTCTCACTACCTCTCTCACTGTCTCTCTCCTGTTCTCACTATCTCTCTCACTGTCTCTCTCCTGTTCTCACTACCTCTCTCTATCCCTCACTCTTTCTATATCACTCTCTCTACCTTGCTTTTTCTCTCTCTCTCCCTTTGTCTCCCACTCACTCTACAGCGACAGTGTGCTGTTGTTTAAATATCTTCATCGCCCCTCCTGTCCTCTGCCCACTACTCTGCTTCAGTCTCCTGTCCTCTGCCCACTATTCTGCTTCAGTCTCCTGTCCTCTACCCAATACTCTGCTTCAGTCTCCTGTCCTCTGCCCACTATTCTGCTTCAGTCTCCTGTCCTCTACCCAATACTCTGCTTCAGTCTCCTGTCCTCTGCCCACTACTCTGCTTCAGTCTCCTGTCCTCTGCCCACTACTCTGTTTCAGTCTCCTGTCCTCTGCTCACTACTCTGCTTCAGTCTCCAGTCCTCTGCCCAATACTCTGTTTCAGTCTCCAGTGTCTAAATTATCCCTTAATAATCTTCGGATAATAACCCTCTCCTCTGCATGTCATCGCAACAGGAATAAGAGCAGAATGGCTAATTTTGTATACCCCAACGATCCTGCAAGGACAATATGCTTCCCTTACACATAACAGACACACACACACACAGTTGGACCTGCATCATATGTTTTACCAAGCATCTCCACATCTCTACCTGCAGCTATTCAGCAGAGCTATGTGGGGCCATCTTAGTGAAGTGTCATTTAAAAGTCATTTTTAGAAGACTCCAGTCCTTGACATGACGAGAGGAATTGATGGGTGAGAGAGACAAGGGCTGTCTTTGGGTATGAATGCTACTTTGGGGAATTCCACATGGCTCCAATGCCAAATTGTCCGCAGACGAAATTGAGGAATATCTGCAGCTCAAACAAACGCAGACCAGTCGTATCTGTAAAAAGTAGACTTTAGCTCAAAGTCAGAGCACTTGTCACTTCATCAGTCACACCAGCCTACGTAAGAAACTGGGGAAAATGCAGGATGTAATGTTTACATTTTCTACGCTGGTGGCTGGATGGCTTTCGCGCTTGTTGGACGCATGTCCACCTTGGAGTTTGTCGATATCCAACTGGCAGGTGTTGCCCGGAGCTCTCCCATCTGATAGCAGAGTCGAAGGAGCACAGCATGAGGAGAAAAGTAATCAACGATGGTCGCATGTCCCGAGCTGTGGAAGCCAAAGACAGCGACCCTCCGCTAAGCTGTCTACACTACCAACGAGAGGCCCGGAGGGGATACAAACAACGAATAGATTCGCCATCCTGGAGCCTAATTTCCCTGCACCTTCGTCGCTGGGGGTGCCTGTGTCTGCGGTCGCAGCGCCTACTACTACGAGCTCGGCTTTTCCATCTGACAGTGGCCTGAATCCTGCGAAGCATGGGAGTGGGTGGATTTCCTCGTCCTTCTCGCCAGCTGTGATTTTGGACAGCTCAATGATAACAAATGCGGTCGTTCATGGTGCAAAAACAATGTCCTATCCAGGAGCGAGAGTAAATTACATTACTAAGCTGCTCCTGAATGTACTACGTCAGGACATGGAAATCGATTCTATCGTAGTCCATGTGGGTTTTAATGACATTATGAAGGGCAGCTCTGAACAGCTGAAACTGGATTTTAAAGAGCTGATTGACTCTCTGCTAGACACTAACATAAGACCCATCATATCAGGCCCTGTGCCCTCTCTGAATCATGGCATTGAACAGTTTAGCAGGATATTTCTCTTCACAACTTGCTACATGATTATTGCAGCTCAATGGGTGTGACTTTTGTTGACAATTTCGATACCTTTTGGAAACAAAACACATTTTATAACGAGGATGCGATCCACCCAAATCATTTGGGTTCCTGGATCCTTTCACAATATTATAAGGCTGCGTTGAGGCAATGACCCAAGCCTAGCTCAGCTAATCCCTACCATTGTGACGCAGCGTTGTCAAATGTACATTACACCAGGGGTGTCGGTAGACACAATATAAGCAACCTAATGTATGTCCCTCTAACTGCTCTGAATGACTCTGCTGATCCTACAGCTATTGTATGCAGTAACCATGTGCCTACGAACACGATTTATACTGTTAGCACTGAGCCTGTGTGCCCTAGGAGGAAGTCCACTGTGTGCAGCTCACCCTGCACTAACCTAAAGAACATGAGCACATCTACTTCTCCTAAGCTTCCCAGTAAAGCAATAAAAACAATTAAGCATCCCAGAGGAAAGTGCTCAGAATAGCCCATGTTAAAATGTGTAGCTCAAGAAACAAGGTTCATGAAATCAATAATTTGCTAGTAACAGATAACATTAATATTCTATCTCTGAAACTCACTTAGATAATACCTGTCGTAGCAATACAAGGTGATGACATTTACAGAAAAGATAGAAATGCCAATGGTGGAGGTGTTGCTGTATATATTCAGAACCAAATTCCTGTAAAGATCAGAGAGGATCTCATGTTAAATACTGTTGAAGTAATATGGCTGCAGGTCCATCTGCCTCACCTAAAGCCCAGTCTGGTGGGAAGCTGCTATAGACCACCAAGTGCTAACAGTCAGTATCTGGATAACATGTATGAAATGCATGATAATGTATGTGAAGTCAATAAAGAGGTTTATTTTCTGGGTGATTTTAAATATTGACTGGCTTTCATCAGGCTACCCACTCAAGCGAAAGCTTCAAACTGTAACTAGTGCCTGCAACCTGGTTCAGGTTATCAATCACCTTACCAGGGTAGTTACAAACAGTACAGAAACTAAATCATCAACATGTATTGATCATATCTTTACTAATGCTGCAGAGATTTGTTTGAAAGCAGTATCCAAATCCACCGGATGTAGTGATCACAATATAGTAGCCATATCTAGGAAAACCAAAGTTACAAAGGCTGGGCCTAATGTTGTGTATAAAAGGTCATACAGGAAGTTTTGTAGTGATTCCTATGTTATTGATATGAAGAATATTTGTTGGTCCGTGGTGTGTAAAGAGGAGCAAACAGAAATTGCACTTTACACATTTATGAAATTGCTTATTCCAGTTACTAATAAGCATGTACCCATTAAGAAAAGTACTGTAAAGACACTTAAATCCCTGTGGGTTGATGAGGAATTGAAAACTTGTATAGTTGAGATGGATGAGGCAAAAGGAATGGCAAATAAGTCTGGTTGAACAACCGAACGTATTGCAAATTGAGAAATCATGTGACTAAACTGAATAAAAAGAAGAAACTACACTGTGAAACAAAGATAAATGACAAAGAATGATAGTAAAAAGCTTTGGAGCACCTTAAATGACATTTTGGGAAAAAAGGCAATCTCAGCTTTATTATTCACTGAATCAGATGGCTCATTCATCACAAAACCAACTGATATTGCCAACTACTTTAATTATTTTTTAATTGGCAAAATTAGCAAACTTAGGATTGGTGTGCCAGCCACAAACGCTGACACTACACATACAAGTATATCTGACCAAATTCTGAAAGACAGGCATTGTAATTTTGCATTCCGTAAAGTGAGTGTGAAAGAGGTGAAAAAAATATTGTTGTCTATCAACAATGACAAGCCAACGGGGTCTGAAATCTTGGATGGAAAAACTACGGAGGATAATAGCGGACGATATTGCCACTCCTATTTGCCATATTTTCAATTTAAGCCTACTAGAATGAAGCAAAAGTAATTCCGCTACCTAAGAATATTAAAGCCGCCTTTACTGGCTCAAATAGCTGAGCAATCAGCCTGTTACCAACCCTTAGTAAGCGTTTGGAAAAAATTGTGTTTGACCAGATACAACCCTATTTTACAGTAAACAAGTTGACAACAAACTTTCAGCATGCTTATAGGGAAGGACATTCAAAAAGCACAGCACTTACAGAAATTTCTGATGATTGGCTTAGAGAAATTGATGATAAAAAGATTGTGGGGGGTGTTTTGTTAGACTTCAGTGCAGCTTTTGATATTATTGATCATAATCTGCTGCTGGAAAAACGTATGTGTTATGGCTTTACACCCCCTGCTATATTTTGGATAAAGAGTTACCTGTCTAACATAACACAGAGGGTGTTCTTTAATGGAAGCCTCTCCAACATAATCCAGGTAGAATAAGGAATTCCCCAGGGCAGCTGTTTAGGCCCATTTACTTTTTTCAGTCTTTACACATTTTGGGTAAAGCCAGAGTGTCTATGTATGCGGATGACTCAACGATATATATGTCAACTACTGCAGCGACTGAAATGACTGCAACACTTAACAAAGAGTTGCAGTTAGTTTCAGAGTGGGTGGCAAGGAAGAAGTTAGTCCTAAATATCTCTCAAACTAAAAGCATTGTAGACTGCTTTAAATAACCCTGGATTGTAAATTGTCATGATAAAAACATATTGGATTGTCAATATGTCAAAACATATTGATACAACAGTAGCTTCAATGGGGACAAGTCTGTCCATAATAAAGCGCTGCTCTGCCTTAATAACAACACTATCAACAAGGCAGGTGCTACAGGCTCATGCTTTGTCGCACCTGGACTTCTCTTCAGTCATGTGGTCAGGTGCCACAAAGAGGGACTTATGAAAACTACAATTAGCTCAGAGCAGGGTAGCACGGCTGGCCCTTAAAGGTACATGGGGAGCTAACATTAATGATATGCCTATCAATTTCTTATGGACTTCATCACTACTTCTTTTTGTAAGAAGTGTTGACAAGCTGAATGCACCGAGCTGTCTGTTTAAACTACTAGCACACATCTCGGACACCCATGCATTGTATGGTATTATAAATGTTGTAATGTGGATACAGCTATATTATATTATGTACTGTTCTATCTATATAATTAGAGGTTTAATGTGTATTTATGTATACTGTAAATAAAGGTTTAATCTGTTGATGTTGCTAAACCTAAAATAGCATACACATGTACTAATCAACACAACATCCATCACTGACATTCCATGTTTTCTGTTTCCTGCCAAGACACACGTTCCTGGCAACGTACCAAAGTTAACAGGGAAATAATTGAGTTATTGAGTGTAGCAGGAAAAACGAGACCTTTTCTACGAGGCTCAGCTAACCATTTAACCTAAGTAATTATTTGGCTTTTCTTCCTAATGGAGGCCCTAGGCTTCGTCCCAAATGGCACCCTATTCCCTACATAGTGCACTAATTTTGACCAGAGCCCAGAGGGTTCTGTTGTAGTACTCCAGGGAATAGGGTGTCATTTGGAAGGAGGCCCTAGCATGCCAAATAAATCAGGGTGTGCTTGAAAGGCTTCAGTACTGGAGATACATCAAGGAGGGATAGTGAGTGAGCACTGACTGATCACACACTCACACACATCCGCGGGTACGTATACATAAACACATTTGCAATAGAGAATGAAAGCCATTCTTCAATATGCTGGAGAAAGAAGGGAGAGGAAGTTCAATATTCAGAAGAAGAAAGGGAGAGGAAGTTCAATATTCAGGAGAAAGACGGGAGAGGAAGTTCAATATTCAGAAGAAGTAAGGGAGAGGAAGTTCAATATTCAGGAGAAGTAAGGGAGAGGGCAGAAAGGGATACACAGTCAGACACGTGGGTGTACACACACACACACACACACACACACACACACACACACACACACACACACACACACACAGGGGTACTAAGAAACCAATAAGGATAATATGTTAGGGGATAATGTTTTGGGCTCAGCGTTTCTCTCTGTACCCTAAATGTAAATTGCTATGGAGCAACAGCAGGCTTTACATGAAAACGTATTTGGCACAGGGATATTTGTGAGTCTGTGTATTGTGCGTGTGTGTGTCTATATTTCCCCACTGCCTATAGAGGAATCTTGAGTGAATGGTAATCCTGTGAAAGCGTGGGGTGTGTTCACTCTACCCAGTGCTCTCTACATTGTTTGCAAACATACAGAGATAAACAGGGGACAACAACAATGAAAATGTTGCTGGTGTAAAGTTGCTGCCTTTGGGGAGGAAAATGCCATTTCAGACATTAGAATAACACATGCCAACAACAATACCAAATCTACCTAAAGAGTGATAACCTAGGGCTAATAAACCTTTACTAGTGCTTACATTTCTCTGTGTATAGATATATTACGGTTTTGATCATCTCCAACATGGCCACTGACGGACTGACTAAAACACCCGCAGGCCACAGGAGAACAAAGGCAGGGATTGAGAGTTCTCTGTATCTCTGTTATGTCTAATATATGTTTTTCTCTATCACACTTTCTCTTTCTCCCTCTCTCTCTCTCACCCTTTTCATCCCTTTACATTCCCTCATTCCGTTTCCTAAGTCCGTCTCGAGCTATCTCGGCAGTCCTTTCTGTTAAAAGCACCATTTATCTTAACCATGCAGAATTACTGCAACTCAATTACATGTGGAGTGGTACATCGTTGACCTGTGAAATGTGTGTATGCTGCTCCCGCAGCCTTTGGAATGTTTATTTTAATAAGACACTGTCAGTGTTATACAGCAAACAGGCAGGACAAATATGACATGCACACACATTGACAAAGAAAGACACATGCATGCACACACACACACACTGACACACACACACACATACACACACACACTGGCACACACACACAGGCACACAGTTACCGCTAATCACTGTGTGTCTCCTGTTCCTGTCTTCACAGATTATTGAACATGTTCATAGAGTTTTGGCAGGCCTCATTAAGCAACAGGCTCCATGACAAGTGTTTGTTTTCATCAATGTTGATACTGTATGATTTTATTGGCTTTGTGCTTGAACAATAATTCCTTCAAAGTGCTCTCTCTCTCTCTCTCTCTCTCTTTTTCTCTCCCTCTAGCTCTCTTTCTTTACCTCTCTTTCTCTCTCTCCTCAAAGAAAGGTCTTCTTTCTCTTAGCATCAACAATCTGCTGTCAATCTAGGCCGATATTCTGTCTGCCTGCCAGTCACTAGCCATCTAGGTTTCTTTATCTTCTTTTAAAGATTTTAGATAAACATACAGTATACCATAACATCTAGTATGTGACTTCAAACAGTTGCACACCTCCTACACTACAGGACTGTACCTCATTTTAAATGTGGCTTGGGGTGATTTGGCCAGTTGGAGTCATGCCAGGAGCAGTACAACACAATGTTGCCTCCTCTCTGTCTCCTCTTCCTTCAATCCACTCCTCCAACTCCCAACTGGCCAAATCCCCCCAAGCCACATTTAAAATGAGGTACAGTCCTGTATACTCTCTCTCTCTCTTTCTTTATATCTCTCTCTCTCTCTTTCTTTACCTCTCTCTCTCTCTTTCTTTACCTCTCTCTCTCTCTTTCTTTACCTCCCTCGGCCGAGACAAACAGCAGATTGTTGATGCTAAGAGAACGAAGACCTTTCTTTGAGGAGAGAGAGCTAGAGAGGTAAAGAAAGAGAGCGAGAGAGGAAAAGAAAGAGAGCGAGAGAGGTAAAGAGAGAGAGAGGTAAAGAAAGAGAGAGAGGTAAAGAAAGAGAGAGAGAGAGAGCACGAGAGAGAGAGAGCACGAGAGAGAGAGAGGTAAAGAGCGAGTGAGAGAGAGGTTAAGAGAGAGAGAGAGAGAGAGAGAGAGAGAGAGAGAGAGAGAGAGAGAGAGAGAGAGAGAGAGAGAGAGAGAGAGAGAGGTAAAGAGCGAGCAAGCGAGAGAGAGGTAAAGAGAGAGAGAGAGAGAGAGAGAGAGAGACAGAGACAGAGAGAGAGAGAGAGAGAGGGAGAGAGAGAGAGAGAGAGAGAGAGAGAGAGAGAGAGAGAAAGACAGAGACACGCTCTGTACCCTCATTAGGAGCATATATATTCAAAAAAAACAAACATAAAACCCAGAATTTCCGCTTTGACCAATAAAACCCGACCCTTGACAATCTCTGTTGTAGATACCACATTCAACCCTAAGCCTGAGGGAAACAAAATTGCCACCCCAGCACTGAAGTTAATACCATGACTGAGTATTTGCTGCCCCTCCCACCACATACCCCAGTCAACCTCATTTGCCTCATCACTATGTGTCTCCTGTAGAAAAAATACATTAAGCCTTTTCGGTTTTATTACTTCTCATACCCAAGCCCTCTTATTCCTGTCCCTTCCCCCATTAATATTGAGAGAACCTACCCTTAGTGCCTTCATATTGAAAAGAGAAAGGAAAAACAGAAGAATCCACAGAGAAACCAGACAAAGAGAGAAAAACATCCTGAGGCATGATCATCATCATTGCTTTAATTTTCTCCTGTCGCCGAAACGACAGTTTCAGAGCCGTGTGTTTGCAACCCAATGGGACGATCTTAATTGAACTTGCAAACTTCCCAACCCACAATAACTCGCGCTCCAATAGCTCATTGGGAATAAACGGCAGTACATAGTGAAATCGTTACACTTGTTGACGGAGAAAAAAGCGGCGTAACTTGAATAAACATACCATGCTCAACCATCCGATCAACAAGACTATCTTCTTTAAGAAAAACCACCATCACATTATTCATCTGCGATGTATAAGTGACATGTTCATAGCCTACCTTCTCTCCTACGGCGACCAGAAATTCCTCCACAGTGACATTAGCTTCAGTAACACACCTGAAGCCGTGCCGAAGTGAGCATGCACAGAGAGAGAGAGAGAGGGAGAAAGAGAGAGAGAGGTAAAGAAAGAGAGAGAGAGGTAAAGAAAGAGAGAGAGAGAGATATAAAGAAAGAGAGAGAGAGAAGAAGGTTGGTTTGATGGAGGGGAGAGTGGGGTAATGGGGTCAACGTCCCTCTGTCATCATCGGCAATGGTCTCGTTCTCACTGCATGGAAACCAAGAGCTTCCATTTGATTGGCTCTCCTCATGAGAGACGGGAGGGAATGAAAAAACACACACACACACACACACACAATCACGAGCGCACACACACACACTCCCTTTCGACTGATCCTTCCCCATTATCACACAACTCCCAGGAGCCAGGAAAAGAGAGGGAACTGTTAGCTTTGGAGCAGAGAGGAGAGAGAGGGATGAAAGGGTAAAAAAAGAGAGAGTGAGAGAGAGAAGGAGAGGACAACAGGGGTGTGAAAATGACTAACATCAAGGTTGGGTCCAGCATCAATGTAAGAAAAAATGATTACCATAAGATGGTGTGGGGAGGGAAGAATGGGAGGGGAAGGATTGACAAGGGAATGTGGGAATAGATGGACAGAATGAATGAAGGGGAATAATGGAATATGTGACGAGATGGACAGAACAGAAGAAGGGGAGTAAAGGAATGTGGGAAGAGATGGACAGAACAGATGAAAGAGAGAAAGATGAGTGGAGCAAAACAACATAAAGTTTTCAGATGATTTTGAGGCCTGTCCTTGTCTCTCTCTCTCTCTCACGCATGTTCTCTCTCTCTCTCTGTCTCTCTCTCTGTCTCTCTCTCTCGGTCTCTCTCTCTGTCTGTCTCTCTCTCTCTCTCTCTCTGTCTCTCTCTCTCTCTCTCGCTCTCTCTCTCTCTCTCTCTCTCTCTCTCTCTCTCCTCTCTGTCTCTCTCTCTTGTGAGTGAAATAGTGTGAGAGAGAAAGCCTTAGGAGCAACACCCACCGGGGAAATTACATTCAGATATGTACGAAAATACCTATATTTAAAAGGTGACATTCTGTACTGTCACTTCATACACTTCATTTCATCTCAAATCCAAAAATACTGGAGTACTTTTACAAATTAAAAAATGTAGCATCACTGTTGTATAACCCATTGACCTTTATGGTTGTGAGGTCTGGGATCCGCTCACCAACCAATAATTCACAAAATGGGACAAATTCCTGATATTTTTGCAGAATTTTGCAGACCTGGCTATCAAGAGAAGACAGGCTATGTGCACATTGCCCAAAAATGAGGTGCACTTCCTAACCTCCTGCCAAATGACCCTATTAGAGACACATATTTCCCTCAGATTACACAGACCAACAAAGAATTCAAAAAAACAAATCAAACTTTGATAAACTCCCATATCTACTGGGTGAAATACCACAGTGTGCCATCACAGCAGCAAGATGTGTGAGCTGTTGCCACAAGAAAAGGGCAACCAGTAAATACAACCTATATTTATGTTTATTTATTTTTCCCTTTTGTACTTCAACTATTTGCACATTACAACACTGTATATGGACATAAAATGACATTTGAAATGTCTCTATCCTTTTGGAACGTTTGTGAGTGTAAAGTTTACTGTTTTTTTTATTGTTTATTCCACTTTTGTTTATTATCTTTTTCACTTGCTTAGGCAATGTTAACATATGTTTCCCATTCCTATAAAGCCCAGAGAGAGAGAGAGAGAGAGAGAGATTCACATGGAATGGTTTCAGTCGTCCTCTTCTGAGATGACCATCAGAGGACCAGCAATACTGTCAGGAGATAAACCTAGAGAGGAGAGGAGAGGAGGAGAGGAAGCCCTAATTGACAGATTTTCAGATTTTCACGGCTTAGAGACGATAGCAGACCCAATGTCCTGTTATCACCCTCACATGAACACTCAGTCACAGCTGAACCAGTGGGTCGATCAGTGTGTGTGTGGGTGTGTTATTGATTGATCCTCTAAAGGACCATTATATTCCCCAGTGGCAAATAAATATATCAGATAAAGCAGGAGGGGCCCTGGCCCAATATTCTAAAATAGTTTCCTTTACTTTTCGATAAAAAGCATGAGCTGAGTCACACCCAACAATGTTTACAGAGGTGCTGACTAACGGAGGGTAAACTAACAAAAGAGAAAGAAAGAACATTGCAAGCTCTAAAAAGCTCCTAACAATTTAATCGGTACAACCAACGTTCCTGCATGCAAGAAGACACTGCGTGCCGAAACGTTGCTTGTACCAATTAAATTGTTGGGAGCATTTTAGAATTTTCAAATTTCTTTCTTTCCTTTCCAAAACAATAATAATTGAAGAAGACAGTTTACCAACATATCTATTTCAACACATTGCTTTCAAATGAATGTTGAAGGAATATTAAAATGAATATTTGGAGGAACAGTGGATAGGAACACTTCACAAAACTCATAGGAGGAACTGGGTATACTGAGAGAACAGTAGAGAGAGAGAGACAGACAGAGAGAGAAGACAGTAACGGTGACTGGAAGAACGGAAGAGACATACAGTGCCTTCAGAAAGTATTCACACCCCTTGACGTTTTCCACATTTTGATGTGTAACAAAGTGGGATTAACATTTATTTAATTGTAGTTTCTTGTCAACTATCTACACAAAATACTCTGTGATGTCAAAGTGGGGAAAAAAATCTAATATTTGTAAAAGAAATCATGAAAAACTAAATATATCTTCACACATGTTAGAATCCCCTTTAGCAGCAATTAAAGTAAAGTTGTGAATCTTTCTGGGTAAGTATCTAAGAGCACTCAGTATTGTGTTGTATTGGATGTGCCCCAAACATAACACTTTGTATTCAGGACAAAAAGTGAATTGCTTTGCCAAAATGTTTGCACTCTTATTGCAAACAGAATGCATGTTTTACAATAGTTTTATTCAGGCATCCTTCTTTTCATTCTGTCAATCCTCAGTTTTCTCCTATCACAGCAATTACACTCTGTAACTGTTTTAAAAACTTTCCCCCTCGGGGATCAATAAAGTATCTATCTATCTATCTATCTATCTATCTATCTATCTATCTATCTATCTATCTGTCTGTCTGTCTGTCTGTCTGTCTGTCTGTCTGTCTGTCTGTCTGTCTGTCTGTCTGTCTGTCTGTCTGTCTGTCTGTCTGTCTGTCTGTCTGTCTGTCTGTCTGTCTGTCTGTCTGTCTGTCTGTCTGTCTGTCTGTCTGTCTGTCTGTCTGTCTGTCTGTCTGTCTGTCTGTCTATCTATCTATCTATCTATCTATCTATCTATCTATCTATCTATCTATCTATCTATCTAAAATCACAATTGGCCTCCCTGAGCAGTTCCCTCCCTCTACTGCAACTGAGTTTTAAAGGATTCCTGTATCTTTGTAGTGACTGGGTGTATTGATACACTATCCAAAGTGTAATTAAGTAAATAATAACTTCACCATGCTAGAAGGGATATTCAATGTCTGCATTTATTATTTTTTACCCATCCACCAATAGGTGCCCTTCTTTGGGAGGCATTGGAAAACCTGTCTAGTGTTAGTGGTTGAATCTGTGTTTGAAATTCACTGTTCGACTGAGGGAAAGTACAGATAATTGTGTGAGGTATAGAGATGAGGTAGTCATAAAAACACTATCATTGCACACAAAGTGAGTCAAAATTGAGTTCTAAAATTATCTGCCAAAATTGTTGCAACCCCTATTACTAGCATGTTCAACCTCTCTTTCGTGTCGTCTGAGATCCCTAGAGTGTCATCCCCCTCTTCAAAGGAGGAGACACTCTAGACCCAAACTGTTATAGACCTATATCTATCCTGCCCTGCCTTTCTAAAGTCTTCGAAAGTCAAGTTAATAAACAGATCACTGACCACTTTGAATCCCACAAACCTTCTCTGCTATGCAATCTGGTTTCCGAGCTGGTCATGGGTGCACCTCAGATACGCTCAAGGTACTAAACGATATCATAACCGCCATCGATAGAAGACCGTACTGTGCAGCTGTCTTCATCGACCTGGCCAAGGCTTTCGACTCTGTCAATCACTGCATTCTTATTGGCAGACTCAACAGCCTTGGTTTCTCAAGTGACTGCCTTGCCTGGTTCTCCAACTATTTCTCAGACAGTTCAGTGTGTCAAATCGGAGGGCCTGTTGTCCGGTCCTCTGGCAGTCTCTATGGGGGTGCCACAGGGTTCAATTCTTGGGCCAACCCTATTCTCTATATACATCAACGAATTTTGTGAACAGTGTTTTGAGAAAATGATGCTTTAGATTTGTAATTTGTATGAAATGAAGGAGAATTTACTATCTGTTTAGGACAATTACAAAGTGTACAGATCACTTTGTTAAATGTTTTGAGAGCAGTTACCTGAGTTTGGAGAAATGTACCAAATCGATTGAGAAAAACTGTAATGTGAGTTTCCATCGATCAAACATCATAAGGCAATGGTTTGTGACCCACCCGAGGATGCTCATAGAATTCCTCCCACCTTGTTCACCATTCCTTAACCCAATTGAGGAGTTCTTTTCAGCATGGAGGTGGAAGGTGTACGATCGTCAGCCACACACACAGATAACCCTGCTGGCTGCAATGGATGCAGCATGTGAGGACATCACAGTAGATGCCTGCAGAGGATGGATAAGGCATTCCAAAAGATTCTTTCTACGTTGCATTGGAAGGGAAAATATCCGGTGTGATGTGGATGAGAATATGTGGGCCGACAGACAGGAACGTCTGGATGTGTAGAGACAGCACTAGAACAGTGCTGCGGGCAAAGTTGTGCCTTAGGGGTGTTTCCTGTGTTTCTTTCTAATTTTGTTTTGTTTTGTGTTTAGTTTTGTGTTTCTTTCTAATTTAGTGCCCCTTGTCTTTTTCTTACTGTAAATTATTTTGTTTTTTTCTTTCATAAAGTAGCACTAGTAAAAGCTGTGAAAAACAAAATCCTGTCCAGTCTCTTTCAATCAGTAACCCACATACAGTAATATGTAAATAGTACTGTTGAAATTGATATATGCCATAGAAGTGCAGCCTTGTGCATTTTCAGTACAGTAACTGTCATCCAAACTGTAGCCTAAGTTTACATCAGGTAATACTGTCAAAGTACACAGTTACATTGACAACATGCCTAAACATTTTGACGACCTTGTTCGTGAACAATGACTCAATGACTTATCATTCTGATGACACTGACATGATCATTGGCATGAATATTTACTTTTGAGAGATGTACTAAGGATTTTTAGTGACTGACTAGCTTTAGAAACGTATCTATTGTATATTGCAGTTTGTACAAATTGTTCTGAGAAATGCACTTATTATTTTGCACATGTTAGGGATGATGTGAAAAATGCACCAAAGCGACTGAGAAAAACTGTATATATATATATATATATACAGTGGGGCAAAAAAGTATTTAGTCAGCCACCAATTGTGCAAGTTCTCCCACTTAAAAAGATGAGAGAGGCCTGTCATTTTCATCATAGGTACACTTCAACTATGAGAGACAAAATGAGAAAAAAAAATCCAGAAAATCACATTGTAGGATTTTTAATGAATTTTCCACCATAATATTTGCAAATTATGGTGGAAAATAAGTATTTGGTCAATAACAAAAGTTTATCTCAATACTTTGTTATATACCCTTTGTTGGCAATGACAGAGGTCAAACGTTTTCTGTAAGTCTTCACAAGGTTTTCACACACTGTTGCTGGTATTTTGGCCCCTTCCTCCATGCAGATCTCCTCTAGAGCAGTGATGTTTCGGGGCTGTCGCTGGGCAACACGGACTTTCAACTCCCTCCAAAGATTTTCTATGGGGTTGAGATCTGGAGACTGGCTAGGCCACTCCAGGACCTTGAAATGCTTCTTACGAAGCCACTCCTTCGTTGCCCGGGCGGTGTGTTTGGGATCATTGTCATGCTGAAAGACCCAGCCACGTTTCATCTTCAATGCCCTTGCTGATGGAAGGAGGTTTTCACTCAAAATCTCACGATACATGGCCCCATTCATTCTTTCCTTTACACGGATCAGTCGTCCTGGTCACTTTGCAGAAAAACAGCCTCAAAGCATGATGTTTCCACCCCCATGCTTCACAGTAGGTATGGTGTTCTTTGGATGCAACTCATCATTATTTCTCCTCCAAACACGACGAGTTGAGTTTTTACCAAAAAGTTATATTTTGGTTTCATCTGACCATATGAGATTCTCCCAATCCTCTTCTGGATCATCCAAATGCTCTCTAGCAAACTTCAGACGGGCCTGGACATGTATTGGCTTAAGCAGGGGGACACATCTGGCACTGCAGGATTTGAGTCCCTGGCGGCGTAGTGTGTTACTGATGGTAGCCTTTGTTACTTTGGTCCCAGCTCTCTGCAGGTCATTCATTAGGACCCCCCGTGTGGTTCTGGGATTTTTGCACACCGTTCTTGTGATCATTTTGAGATCTTGCGTGGAGCCCCAGATCGAGGGAGATTATCAGTGGTCATTTCCTAATAATTGCTCCCACAGTTGATTTCTTCACACCAAGCTGCTTACCTATTGCAGATTCAGTCTTCCCAGCCTGGTGCAGGTCTACAATTTTGTTTCTGGTGTCCTTTGACAGCTCTTTGGTCTTGGCCATAGTGGAGTTTGGAGTGTGACTGTTTGAGGTTGTGGAAAGGTGTCTTTTATACTGATAACAAGTGCAAACAGGTGCCATTAATACAGGTAACGAGTGGAGGACATAGGAGCCTCTTAAAGAAGAAGTTACAGGTCTGTGAGAGCCAGAAATCTTGCTTGTTTGTAGGTGACCAAATACTTATTTTCCACCATAATTTGCAACTAAATTCATTAAAAATCCTACAATGTGATTTTCTGGATTGTTTTTTCTCATTTTGTCTCTCATAGTTGAAGTGTACCTATGATGAAAATTACAGGCCTCTCTCATCTTTTTAAGTGGGAGAACTTGCACAATTGGTGGCTGACTAAATACTTTTTTGTATATATATTTCACCTTTATTTAACCAGGTAGGCAAGTTCTCATTTACAACTGCGAGCTGGCCAAGACAAAGCAAAGCAGTGCGACAAATAACAACACAGAGTTACACATGAGAATAAACAAACGTACAGTCAATAACACAATAGAGAATCTACATACAGAGTGTGCAAAATATATGAACAGGTAAGATAGGTACAGTGGGGAGAACAAGTATTTGATACACTGCTGATTTTGCAGGTTTTCCTACTTACAAAGCATGTAGAGGTCTGTAATTTTTATCATAGGTACACTTCAACTGTGAGAGACAGTTCTCCCCACTGTAGATAGATAGGTACTTTATTGATCCCCAGGGGGAGATTTCTTTGTCAAGCAGCCACAACAAAACACAGGGCAGGTGCAAAATGCCAGAACGAAAATACCTGCCCTATGTTTTGTTGTAGCTGCTTGAAAAGGAAATGTCCCCCTCTGTGATCAATAAAGTATCTATCTATCTGTCTATCTGTCTATCTATCTATCTATCTATCTATCTATCTATCTATCTATCTATCTATCTATCTATCTATCTATCTATCTATCTATCTATCTATCTATCTATCTATCTATCTATCTATCTATCTATCTATCTATCTATCTATCTATCTATCTATCTATCTATCTATCTATCTATCTATCTATCTATCTATCTATCTATCTATCTATCTAATCTATCTATCTGAGTTACTCACAGATGGATGCATAATTGTTAAACTAGGTCCTAACACTCCAACAGTTCCAGGTTTATGAAGGACCTCCTGTAGCGCTCTCTGGCACACTGTGGTGGGATCAGTCTGTGACTGAAGGTGCTCCTCTGTGTCATAACCATGGCATGCAGAGGGTGGGTGACGTTGTCCATGATGCCCAGCAGTTTGGCCAGGATCCATCTCTCCGCCACCTCCTCTAGAGTGTCAAGGCTAATCCCCAGAACAGAGCTAGCCTTCATGATCAGCTTATTTACCCGAGAAGCATCACCAGATTTTATGTTGGCGTCCCAGCACACCACTGCAAAAAAGATGGCATTGGCCACCACAGACTGATAGAAGGTATGCAGTAGTTTACTGCACACGTTGAAGGACCTGAGCCTCCTCAGAAAGTAGAGTCGGCTCTGGCCCTTTTTGTACAGAGCTCCAGTGTTACCAGCCCATTCCAGCCTGTTGTCCATATGTACTCCCAGGAATGTGTATGACCCAACCATTTCCACATCCATCCCCTGTATAGGGACTGCAGACGGTTGGGCCTTGGTCCACCACCATCTCCTTTGTTTTGCTGATGAGCTGAAGGTGGTTCTGCTCACACCACACCACAAAGTCATTGATTGTGCTCCTGTACTCCTCCTCCTGCCCACCCCTGATGCACCCTACAACTGCGGAGTCATCCGAGAACTTCTGTAGGTGTCATGTTTCAGAGTTATATCTGAAGTCGAGGTGTCGAGGGTGAACAGGAAGGGGGACAGGACCGTTCCCAGGCTCTGTAGCCGCACAAATTGTGGCCTACCAGTCAGGTAGTCCGTAATCCAGGAGACTAAGGGTGCCCTCACTTTCATCCTCCTCATCTTCTCACCCAGTAGCAGGGGCTGAATGGTGTTGAAGGCACTGGAGAAATCAAAAAACATAACCCTCACAGTGCAGCCTGTGTTGTCCAGGGAAGAGTAGGCACTCTGCAGAAGGTAGATGATTGCATCATCCACCCCGATGTTGCGCTGGTATGCGAACTGCAGGGGGTCCAGTTTAGAATACAGTATATACATATGAGATGAGTAATGCCAGATATGTAAGCATTATTAAAGTGACTAGTGTTGCATTTCTTAAAGCGACCAGTGATTTCTAGTCTATGCCTATAGGCAGCAGCCTCTAATGTGCTAGTGGCTGTTCAACTGGCTGATGGCCTTGAGATAGAAGCTGTTTTCCAGTCTCTCGGTCCCATCTTTGATGCACATGTACTGACCTCGCCTTCTGGATCACAGCGGGGTGAACTGGCAGTGGCTCGGGTGGTTGATAACGGAGGAGAATTCCCTTGGGAAACAATATGGTCGGCATTTGATTGTGAGCTATTCTAGATCAGGTGACATGAGTTCCTGTATGTTACTGCATTTACACCATGAGTTGTTAATCACCTCTACATAAAAAAAACAAAGTACTGCAGAGTTTCCTAGTCTCGATGCAGCGATCTCTGCTGGTGATGTGTCAATACAGGACTAAGATTAAATCCTACTACACCGGCTCTGACGCTCGTTGGATGCGGCAGGGCTTGCAAACTATTACAGACTACAAAGGAAAACCCAGCCGCAAGCTGCCCAGTGACGCAAGCCTACCAGTCAAGCTAAATGCCTTATATGCTCGCTTCTGGGTAATCAACACTGAAGCATGCTTGAGAGTACCAGCTGTTCCAGACGACTGTATGATCACGCTCTCTGTAGCCGATGTGAGCAAGACCTTTAAACAGGTCAACGTTCACAAGGCCGCAGGGCCAGATGGATTACCAGGACGTGTACTCAGAGCATGTGCGGACCAACTGGCAAGAGTCTTCACTGACATTTTTAACCTCTCTGTAAGTCTGTAAGAGTCTGTAATACCTACATGTTTCAAGCAGACCACCAGTCCCTCTGCCCAAGAAAGCAAAGGTTACCTCCCTAAATGACTACCGCCCCGTTGCACTCACTTCGTTAGACATGAAGTGCTCTGAAAGGCTGGTCATGACTCACATCAACACCATCATCCTGGAAACCCTAGACCCACTCCATTTCACATACCGCCCCAACAGATCCACAGATGACGCAATCTCATTTGCACTCCACCCTGCCCTTTCCCACCTGGACAAAAGGAACACCCATGTGAGATTGCTGTTCATTGACTACAGCTCAGCTCAGCCACAAGGCCATATATTTCAGAAAACATATTACGGACATGGAGGATAAAAATGTTTTGGTAGCGTAAAGGGGAATGGAAACAAATCTAAGCAAAGAGATGTATTCAATCCACTAATACTAAACATGTGCATTAAACATAGAAACATCTCTATATTTAGTATTTTGATCGTTGACAAGGTTTATTTGAGCTATGGTCAGCACCATTTTAAATTGCCATAGTAACGACTGACGCCAGAGCATCACTGGCAGGAACCAGCAAATTGTCTGTGGTATTGAGTTTTCACGCAGAGAGTGAATCGAAGAGAGTGAGGTTAGATACGGACAACGAAGATGGCAACAAAACGTAGTAATTCAAACATGCACTGTATAGCAACAGGCTAAAGGAATTGGCTCCAAAAAAATCCCTCGGTAAGCTACCATCGGCTGCCCAAAGACCCACAACTTTTGAAGAAGTGGCTCCATGTCCTGAAGAGGAAGGACGTGTCAGCTTTTGCCCCTCCATTTTCAATTTCGAGGGTTATGGTGTAGGGGTTACCGACCGACCATCAACAACATCGCTGAGTCAAGCAAAAGCCGGACTGAACAGAGGAGGCAACTCGAGTCAATGGAGCCTGAGGTAACGTTAACCGGTCATGAGTCATAACTGTTGTTGGCTAGGCTAGCATTAGACGCTGGACAACTTTGTTGCAACTCTAGTTGAAGGTAACTAGTTAATTGCGTCTGAAGTGTTTGTGTAACACCCTCCAGCAACTAACATTAGCAAGTAACTCGACTGCAACTAAAATTGCAACACAGTTTCTCTGTGTAGCCCTGTTATTAGGTAGTTACTCTGTAGCTAGCTTCCACCTCAGATAGTCAAGTACTGTAAAACATTTTGTTTTTTTGAATGATTTGTTAGCTCCACCTTATTTAGCTAGACTGAAGTTGACATAGCTAATCTCCTGTATTTGCTGTGTGTGTGTATGTGTGTGTGTGTGTGTGTGTGTGTATGTGTGTGTGTGTGTGTATGTGTGAGTGTGTGTGTGTGTGTGTGTGTGTGTGTGTGTGTGTGTGTGTGTGTGTGTGTGTGTGTGTGTGTGTGTGTGTGTGTGTGTGTGTGTGTGTGTGTGTGTGTGTGTGTGTGTGTGTTGACAAAGCATACAAGACAGGTAACGTAAGCTTGTTAACGCCAACTTATATATTTGGGTTCAGTTGTCTTAACAAAACTTTTGTTTGACATCTTCATCCCTGAAAAGGTTTTCATCCTGGAGGAGCCTGTGCAGGAGGAGGCAGAGGAGGTACAAGCAAATCCATGCTATTTATAAGGCTATTGTTTATTTCAAGACACAATCTGTCATCACTGAGGCCATTTTGGATAGAAAATGGACAATATACAGTATATGCAGTGATTCTTGAATATACCTATAGCCTAATAGATACCTTAATTGTTTTCTACCAACAAGAAAGAACGGTTAGTACAACATGCCAAACTGTTCCTGTGCTATGGTGGAGAAGAGGTCCACCGGGACCATCACTAAAGAGCTCGAGGCCCAGCTAGATTACGCTCATGACCGTCAGTATACGCCACAAACGAAAATGACAGAGTGAGAGTGAGATCAGTGAAGACCGTAACTCGCTGTATGAAACTGAGAGCTCAGAATCACAATCGTCACAGTGCAAGCTAAGATATACTATCGAAGAGTGTGTGCAAGATCCGAAATACAATTTCAACGGACGTGCTACCTTGTCCCAGACCTGCTGTTTCGACTTTCTCTCTACATCTCTCCCAGACCAACTTGTAAAAACATCTTAATAACCTGTAATTGTATTCTATGTATTTCTGTCATCTGTAATCCAGTTTCTATGATCTGTTTCCACTACCATGTACCCAGGTCGCATTGAATAAAGGTGTCTGCTAAATGGCATATATTATTAAAGTCTCCTTTGACTCTGCCAACTAGCTGCCCAGTGTAGTTACCATTCCTTTCCAATAGATGGCAGCCAAAGCTAGTTGAAGTCACTACTCCAGCAACAGGTACACAGGATTAGTGGGCATTGAAAGTAGTTTAATCTTCAAAGCAAGTTTCTGGTTACGCTTGAACCGGTTGTTATATTGGACAAGCTAACTAATAAAAATGTTACATAAGGCACAGGCATTAGGGCTATGTCTTGAAAAAAATATATTACATCAGGCTTGATTTATTAAATGATCTGGTTTTATTAAGGGGCGGCCCTGGACATAAGCAATATAAGGGGTCGCTTAGGGCCCCCAGCCACTGGCTGTAAGCTCTGCAAACAAAATCATAAGGAAAGTCATTAGTCTGATACCAAAACTAAATCACAATGTATTTATAATTAGCACGCCCCATTATTGGTAAAAAATGTATTTCATAAATCATGATACTGTCAGCGATTCGAACTCTGGTCGTCTAATCAAAAGGTTAATGTGTTACCATCGCGCCAACCAGCACTTGTGATAAACATTGTTACAGATAATTAATTATATATATTGAGCACTTACCCACTACTGATATTAGCTTTAAAGAATTCATAATCAAGCAAAATTTGAGCAATTATTTCACTGACATACCGGCTGCTGACTGGTCAAGTAAACTCTTCAGCCAGGAAGTCCTTCTTAAGGATTAGTGACACATCCAATAAATATATTGCCATCCAGACAGACTGACAGGAACCTCTGACTGGATGTAATACAGCCATCATCCACTGGGATTTTGTGCTGTATCATCTTTCTACAACACACACCCACATAGTCTCTAGCCATTATCTGGCAGCATCCGCACTCACACCAGATTGTGTCACGCCGACCCTCTAGCTGAGGTGTTTCAGGCGGCATATCTGTGTTTCTGCTACGAGAACAAACTATTTGATCTGGGGCAACGATCGGCTCAAACATGAACGGCTTCAGTAGGTTTATTGGCTCCAAAACTAACGTTATTTCCTCTGTTATAAACTCATTCTCAGACTCAGAGCTATTTTTGGTAAATTCAGCCATCTTTGGGAGTTCCAAACTTTTCTAACCTGCCAGTGATGCAACAATGCCAATATGGCAATTTACAGTTACAGTTAGCTGGCATTCTAAATCCTAGTGCTTCCATTCCCCTTCAATGTTGTCGCCCTCTGTTCTTTCTCCTTAAGAGTAAGATAGAGAGGGAGAAAGGGGAAGAGAGAGAGGAAAGGAGAGAGAAATGAAAGGAGAGAGGAGAGAGGAGAGGAGAGAGAGAGAGAGAGAGAGAGAGAGAGAGAGAGAGAGAGAGAGAGAGAGAGAGAGAGAGAGAGAGAGAGAGAGAGAGAGAGAAACAATAGCAAGAAAAATAAAAAGAGGAAAAGAGAGAGTGAGAGTGAGAGGAAAAGAGACAGAACTGACAGGGTATCAGGTGTACTAGACCACAATACTAATTATTGATAATTACCTGCAGTTAATAACCTGTGGAAACAGTTTACTCTCACATTCGATTTATAAAGCAAAGCAAAGTCTATACTACCTTCAAAGAAGGGCCGGGAAAACACTAATAATTTGTACACAGGATTTAACAAACCAAATAATTATTTTTGTTTTATTTAGCAATGGGAAATTGAGGGCATTTTTGTTTTATTTAGCAATGGGAAATTGAGGGCAAATAGCACAATGTACACTTTCCGCTCATTTTGCAAGGGCTTAAAAAGGGTATGTACAATGAACGCAGCAGGCTTGGTAGATAAAGTGTTGCTTTTAGAGCTTTCACTTCCAAAAAATTAAGTCATCCAAATTACTTCCTCTAAATTGTACTGCAGCAGTATTATGGGGTCGTCATTTCGGTGAACATGACCATTCTCAAGTAATTTCAGCACTCAAGTTGAAAACATTTCTGTAAAAGTTGGAATGGGTTTCCACTGGGCACAGATGGCAATTCAATGTCTATTCCACGTTGGTTCAACGTTGGTAACAACATTAATTCAATCAGTGTGTGCCCAGTGGGTTACCTATGACGACCATATCTATGTAAATGACCATATCTGCTGTTTGTATTTCAAACTTTATTTTGCAGCTCCACTACTACTATACTAGTATATACAAAACATGAGGAACACCTGCTCTTTCCATGACATAGACTGTGTAGATGAAGGAGAATAATCATTTTTAAGCCTTGAGACAATTGAGACATGGATTGTGTATGTGTGCCATTCAACTCAATATTAGAAAGGTGTTCTAAACGTTCTTAACGTTTTATACACTCAGTGAATGTGTGTGTGTGTGTGTGTTTGTGTGTGTGTGTGTGTTTGTGTGTGCGTGCGTGCGTGCGTGCGTGTGTGTGTGTCCACATGGATGTGGAGACATGTAGCTTCACTTTATCTAACACCCGTCTCTGCACTGCATGCATTTCCTAAAATATGCCAACTACAAGCCATACCAACCCCACCACACACACACACACACACACACCCTGAAGCATAGCCTGATTCAGGGTTGATACTGGCAGCAGTAAAGCAGATGGCAAGGCAATGTTGATGATTTCCATCTTTGATCATTCTGCCACCTCAGGTTTTAATAACTGGAGCAGACTAGAGAATCCCAGAGCTCACCCCATGCCTTCCTGTCCTCTCCGTTATGCTAACACACACGATTGACAGGCTTGTGTGTGTCTGTGTGTGTGCCATAGGAACCTACAGGTGCATGCTGGGGTTGTATCAGCTAGAGAGCCTCCTAGAGATCTACTATAGAGTGCACTGACTCATCATTGGAGGAAAAGTTGTTAATAAATATGTATCCAGTAAAGTACGTTTGGTTACTTCATCCCAGCTAGTTTTCGCCTCCTATTATCTCTTCACCATTGTTGTATTCCTTTTGATGGATGGCTACAAAACCCAACACCATCAATACTACATCTATCATAACTAGCCTAAAGAGAGATGGAGAGATAATAGGAGTTTAGTTAGAGGGGCCAAGGTCATGGCTGAGTAAGTTCAGTTCCCTTCCCTCTCATCGCTGAAGAGAGCAGACAGTTTGGAGCCTGCAGAGGAGAGGAATGGATGGATTCAAAAGTGTTTATCTTCCCTCTCTCAGGGTGAATTTGTTCTTCAGAGTACTGAACACACAGTCCTAGCCAGTATACCTGGATATGATTGAGGGCTTCTGTGAATGACATAGGAGGATAAGTTAACACACTCGCACGAACACACACGGACACGCACACATGCACAGACACACACGGACACAAACACTCGCACGAACACGCACGGACACACACACACAGTCATTTTTGACAGTCATTTTGAAAACAATAACAGTAAAGTGAAATGAAAACCTTAATGCAAAACAATCAAGTCTCCTTCTCCCTGTCTCGCTGCCATCCATATCCATAGCCCTGCCGACTACCATATCTCTCTCTTACAAAACAATCCCACAAGCAGCCTCTTGCCCCAGCGGGAGGGAGACTAAAACAGACAGTCCAACAAAAGGAATAACAATGTTGCAGAACAGGGAAGTACATTTCTACATTGTGACACTATAGGAAATGTGACTGTAGCCCTGAGGGCACAGAGGAACAGAATTAGAATACTGTTGGCTGCTGTGGCTACCAGAACGTTTAGCAAAGAACAGAATTAGAATGCTTTTGTTCGCTGTGGCTACCAGAACGTTTAGCGAAGAACAGAATTAGAATACTTTTTGTTGCTGTGGCTACCAGAACGTTTAGCGAAGGACACAATTAGAATACTTTTGGTTGCTGTGGCTACCAGAACGTTTAGCACAGAACACAATTAGAATAGGGCTGGCTGCTGTGGCTACCAGAAGAGCAGCGATAACTTTGTCATTTCATTAGCAAAGGGCAATGCTAATGCAGAGTCTTTAAAGGCCTAATGCAGCCGTTCAATACCAAATCATTTTGGTGTAAAAATGTATTACCTTACTGTAAAAAAAAACTATTTCTCAAGCAATTATTATGCTATGACTGTCTGGGAGTGGTTTGTGGGGAGTGAAAAACCTAAAACTGTATGTTATTGGCAGAGAGGTTTGGAGCGCTCGTTGTTATTGGTCTATAAACCAATTTTCAGCCTGGTGCCAAGCCTAAACTCCCCCCCCATGCAAATAGGCTGATTAGAAGGTCATGTGTAGAGTGTAGTTATTTTAAACTATCTGGAAATAACACAGATTGTTGGTGCAATATGATACAAAACACAGAAAAAATATAATTTTGACTGCACTGGGCCTTTATGAAGCCATGTTATGTAATGTAAGCAACTTCAATGTAATGCAGTATTGAGCCACATTGTTAATACATTGGTTTTCACCAAGGCAGGTTTGGTGTCGACTGTTGGAAGGGCAGGATTTGAGTCCTTCTCTGAGGTGTAAGGCAGAGAACAGAGCCTCCAGTGTGAGGGAGTTGAAGGTGTTGTGGTTGTGTGAAATTGCTGTGTGTGTGTTCGTGTTTGTGTGTGTGTGTGTGTGTGTGTGTGTGTGTGTGTGTGTGTGTGTGTATGTGTGTCATACTGATGGGGGTGCTCGTGGGGCAGACGGACGAGGTGGCACTGTGACAGAATGAGGTCGCAAACGTCGGGCTGACGAATTACACACTCCCTGTGTCAGCTCCAACACACACACACACACACACACACACACACACAACAAATACGTCAGTGGGTCTTTGAAGGAATCAGAGAGGATGACAGTGATGCCTCTAGCCCGACCGTGGAACTCTGACATACTCTCACAATCAATAGGAAGGATTGAGTAGGACTGGAATAGGAGTAGGCTGTAATTACATAGAGAGACAGGGGGAACTGTAACTTTGGAACAATTTCTAGAGAGAGGGAGAGAGAGACAGAGAGAGACCGAGAGAGGGAGAGAGAGAGAGACAGAGAGAGAGAGAGAGAGAGAGAGGGAGAGAGAGAGAGAGAGAGAGATAGTAAGTCATACTAAGCTGGCTGCAGGGTTACAGTAATGCTTTTAGTCAGTCAGTCTTCTAATGGCCCCAAAATCTGGCTGCTAAACATCAGCTCTGTTCTACCCTCCGTCCTCTATCCCTCTGAGCCCCTACAACATTATCCAGGCAACCTTTTGTGAGGTACATAATGAATGTCTACCACAAACAAACATACAGTATGACTACCCCATGTGCTGTGTTAGAGCGATGCATCGTACTATTACAACATGCATACTTATCAACTTTGTGTGAACCCGGGTTAGCCATTCAGCAATGGTGCACTGTGTTAGCCATTCAGTAATGGTACACTGTGTTAGCCATTCAGTAATGGTACACTGTGTTAGCCATTCAGTAATGGTACACTGTGTTAGCCATTCTGTAATGGTACACTGTGTTAGCCATTCTGTAATGGTACACTGTGTTAGCCATTCTGTAATGGTACACTGTGTTAGCCATTCTGTAATGTGACACTGTGTTAGCCATTCTGTAATGGGACACTGTGTTAGCCATTCTGTAATGGGACACTGTGTTAGCCATTCAGTAATGGTACACTGTGTTACCTACGCAATACACAACAAAACATACTATTGCTCAGGAATGATGCATGGCCACTAATTACATGGCTAGCAACATGATGGAATGATGCATGGCCCTTAATTACATGGCTAGCAACATGATGAAATTATGCATGGCCCCTAATTACATGGCTAGAAACATGATGAAATGATGAGTATAGCAACTGTACATTACTGAATGTCAGTGCTAACAACATAGCAACAACATGATAGTGTGGCAGGTAGCCTAGCGGTTAGAGTGTTGGGCCAGCCAGCAAAAGATTGCTGGTTCGTATACCCGAGCAGACAAGGTAACAAATCTGACCATGAGCCCTTGAACAAGACACTTAAGCCTAATATGCTCCAGTGGTGCTGTACTACTGTGGCTGACCCTGTAAAACAACACATTTCAATACACCTACTGTACTAATATGGCTGACACTGTAAAACAACACATTTCACTGCATACAGTATGCGACAATAAAACATATATATTATTACAGTACTCTGCATAGCCAGATTGCAGTGTCCCAAATGCCACGCTATTCCCTATGTAGTGAACTACTTTAAACCAGAGCCCTGGGCCCATTTGAGGCACAGCCAGCACTGTCATGTAGTAATTTAGCAGATGCTCTTATCCAGAGCAACTTACAGTAGTGACTGCATACATTTGATACTTTTTTTCCCCCCATAGGAATCAAACCCTCAACCCTGGCATTGCAAGTGCCATGCTCTACCAACTGAGCCATACAAGACCCATATGGTGTGCTTTGCTTAGTGCCTTAGAGGTTTTTCTGCGCCAGCCAAACTCTTGAATAAAGCAGACTCCACTCTGCAAACACAGAACCCAGAAAAAAAGAAAGACGTTTTTTTTTTTTATCTTCGCTTCTCCTATAATGTGTGCTTGCAACTTTGAAGTAGACAATTTTCAACCTTCTTCTCTGTCTCCCCTCTCTCTCTCTCCCAGTGCCTCTATCTCTCACCCCCCCCAAAAAAAAAATCCCCCCCCCCCCCCCTCTCCCCCCTCCCTCTCCTCTCTTTCTGCTGGTTGGTGTAACCCCTCTGGCCCTGTAGATTGGAGTCGTACTGATGTTATTTTTTATATTACTAGGATAATCTCTCCTGGCCTTCATGCACTCAGGGTAATGCACAGATCTAATGGAAGATGCTTCTCTGAATATGAACTTGGCCCTCAACGAAATACAAAGAAAATCAAGACAATCTCTGGGGAGCCAAAAAGCGAGGGAGAGAAGAATGTGGGGACCTGCACTGTTGATAAGACTGATAAATATGATTTAATTTCATACCATAACCGTCTGGTCTCTTGGGTTTGCATGGCAGTTGCAGAGACTTGATAATTTATTGGATGATAATGTATTGAATGGTAATGCATTGAATGATAATGCATAGGATTATAATGTATTGTACGGTATCGAATTGAATGATAATGCATTTGACAACAATACCCTGGCTACTAATGTATTGAATAATAATGTATTTGGATGACAATGCATTGGATGATAATGCATTGTAGATAATTGAACAAATGATGCACAGCTTGTTGTGGTGTGTTTAGGTCAGTGTGGCTCCTAGAGTTAAGGGCTTGACTCTGTGCCTCTTTATTAATTGTGAAAGTTGTTGTTTTTCATTTCTGTTTCCCTGTTCAGGCACCATTGGTCACCGCGCTGACCTGCCTAGGCTACGGTTCCCACTAGCAAACCCACCATCCACATGAGAAACAGCAGTTATAGGAGCAGCTGTGTGTGGAAGGTGTGTGTGTGTGTGTGTGTGTGTGTGTGTGTGTGTGTGTGTGTGTGTGTGTGTGTGTGTGTGTGTGTGTGTGTGTGTGTGTGTGTGTATATACAGTGGGGAGAACAAGTATTTGATACACTGACAATTTTGCAGGTTTTCCCACTTACAAAGCATGTAGAAGTCTGTAATTTTTATCATAGGTACTCTTCAACTGTGAGTGACGGAATCTAAAACAAAAATCCAGAAAATCACATTGTATGATTTTTATGTAATTAATTAGCATTTTATAGCATGACATAAGTATTTGATACATCAGAAAAGCAGAACTTAATATTTGGTACAGAAACCTTTGTTTGCAATTACAGAGATCATACGTTTCCTGTAGTTCTTGACCAGGATTGCACACACTGCAGCAGGGATTTTGTCCCACTCCTCCATACAGATCCTTCAGTCTTCGGGGCTGTCGCTGGGAAATACGGACTTTCAGCTCCCTCCAAAGATTTTCTATTGGGTTCAGGTCTGGAGACTGGCTAGGCCACTCCAGGACCTTGAGATGCTTCTTACGGAGCCACTCCTTAGTTGCCCTGGCTGTGTGTTTCGGGTCGTTGTCATGCTGGAAGACCCAGCCACGACCCATCTTCAATGATCTTACTGAGGGAAGGAGGTTGTTGGCCAAGATCTCGCGATACATGGCCCCATCCATACTCCCCTCAATACGGTGCAGTCGTCCTGTCCCCTTTGCAGAAAAGCATCCCCAAAGAATGATGTTTCCACCTCCATGCTTCACGGTTGGGATGGTGTTCTTGGGGTTGTACTCATCCTTCTTCTTCCTCCAAACACGGCGAGTGGAGTTTAGACCAAAAAGCTCTATTTTTGTCTCATCAGACCACATGACCTTCTCCCATTCCTCCTCTGGATCATCCAGATGGTCATTGGCAAACTTCAGACGGGCTTGGACATGCGTTGGCTTGAGCAGGGGGAGCAGGGGGACCTTGCCTGCAGGATTTTAATCCATGACGGCGTAGTGTGTTACTAATGGTTTTCTTTGAGACTGTGGTTCCAGCTCTCTTCAGGTCATTGACCGGGTCCTGCCGATTAGTTCTGGGCTGATCCCTCACCTTCCTCGTGATCATTGATGCCCCACGAGGTGAGATCTTGCATGGTGCCCCAGACCTAGGGAGATTGACCGTCATCTTGAACTTCTTCCATTTTCGAATAATTGCGCCAACAGTTGTTGCCTTCTCACCAAGCTGCTTGCCTATTGTCCTGTAGCCCATCCCAGCCTTGTGCAGGTCTACAATTTTATCCCTGATGTCCTTACACAGCTCTCTGGCCTTTGCCATTGTGGAGAGGTTGGAGTCTGTTGGAGCCTGTGTCTTTTATACAGGTAACGAGTTCAAACAGGTGCAGTTAATACAGGTAATGAGTGGAGAACTGGAGGGCTTCTTAAAGAAAAACTAACAGGTCTGTGAGAGCCGGAATTCTTACTGGTTGGTAGGTGATCAAATACTTATGTCATGCAATAAAATGCAAATTAATTATTTAAAAATCATACAATGTGATTTTCTGGATTTTTGTTTTAGATTCCGTCTCTCACAGTTGAAGTGTACCTATGATAAAAATTACAGACCTCTACATGCTTTGTAAGTAGGAAAACCTGCAAAATCGGCAGTGTATCAAATACTTGTTCTCCCCACTGTATACACACACACACACACACACACACACACACACACACACACACACACACACACACACACACACACACACACACACACACACACACACACACACACACACACACACACACACACACACACACCTTCCACACACAGCTGCTCCTATAACTGCTGTTTCTCATGTGGATGGTGGGTTTGCTAGTGGGAACCGTAGCCTAGGCAGGTCAGCGCGGTGACCAATGGTGCCTGAACAGGGAAACAGAAATGAAAAACAACAACTTTCACAATTAATAAAGAGGCACAGAGTCAAGCCCTTAACTCTAGGAGCCACACTGACCTAAACACACCACAACAAGCTGTGCATCATTTGTTCAATTATCTAAAATATTTGAGGAACACAGTGGTTCTAACCTAGGGCCCTGTTCAGCATGCAGGGCCATGATGCAACCTGACATATAGGGACACAACGTGTGTGTGTGTGTGTAAGTGTGTGTGTGTGTGTGTGTGGGTGTGGGTGTGGCATATTAAGGGAGGGTTCGGGGAATATTAATATCACAGTGCATAACATAGAGAAGGAAATAAAATGACAGCAAAAATAGATATTTCGTTTTTAAAGGTTTTATTTGACTCATAAGCACAAAACTGGTAGAGCAGAACCTGGTAGAGCAGTATCTGTAGAGCAGGGGTTTGTGGGAAATGTAGTTGAGACCTACCCCTGGTGATAACTCACTCTTAAAAAAACAGATCACTGTGAAATGTAAAGACTTTTACCACCTACCAAAGATTACTGTATAAAATAATAAAATGTGCAATTAGGTTTGGCCAGTAGACAATAAATTGTATATGGAATGGAAAGGTGGCACATTATGTTGGCTAGTTGCATTATTTAAAAGGTCTGTGTGGCCGGAGCAGAAGGCTGTAGAGAACACTACAGTACATGGATTGCTATAGAGCACATTAAAGTACATAGAGGGCTAAAGAGCAAATTATAGTACATGGAGGGCTATAGAGAACATTACAGTACATGGAGGGCTATAGAGAACATTACAGTACATGGAGGGCTATAGAGCAAATTACAGTACATGGAGGGCTATAGAGAACATTACAGTACATATAGGGCTATAGAGAACATTACAGTACATGGAGGGCTATAGAGAACATTACAGTACATGGAGGGCACTAGAGCAAATTACAGTACATGGAGGGCTATAGAGCACATTACAGTACTTGGAGGGCTATAGAGAACATTACAGTACATGGAGGGCTATGGAGAACATTACAGTACATGGAGGGTTAAAGAGAACATTACAGTACATGAAGGGCTATAGAGAACATTACAGTACATTGAGGGCTATAGAGCACATTACAGTACATGGAGGGCTATAGAGAATATTACAGTACATGGAGGGCTATAGAGTAAATTATTGTACATGGAGGGCTATAGAGTACATTACAGTACGTGGAGGGCTATAGAGAACATTACAGTACATGGAGGGCTATAGAGAACATTACAGTACATGGAGGGCTATAGAGAACATTACAGTACATGGAGGGTTAAAGAGAACATTACAGTACATGAAGGGCTATAGAGAACATTACAGTACATTGAGGGCTATAGAGCACATTACAGTACATGGAGGGCTATAGAGAATATTACAGTACATGGAGGGCTATAGAGTAAATTATTGTACATGGAGGGCTATAGAGTACATTACAGTACGTGGAGGGCTATAGAGAACATTACAGTACATGGAGGGCTATAGAGAACATTACAGTACATGGAGGGCTATAGAGAACATTACAGAACATGGAGGGCTATAGAGCAAATTATAGTACATGGAGGGCTATAGAGTACATTACAGTACATGGAGGGCTATAGAGAACATTACAAAACATGGAGGAGAACATTACAGTACATGGAGAGATATAAAGAACATTAGAGTACATTGAGGGCTATAGAGTACATTACAGTACAATTAGTGCTTTAGAGAACATTACAGAACATGGAGGGCTATAGAGAACATTACAGTACATGGAGGGCTATAGTGAACATTACAGAACATGGAGGGCTATAGAGTACATTAAAGTACATTGAGGGCTATAGAGTACATTACAGTACAATGAGTGCTTTAGAGAACATTACAGAACATGGAGGGCTATAGAGAACATTACAGTATATGGAGGGCTATAGAGAACATTATAGTACACGGAGGAGAACATTACAGTACCTGGAGTGCTATAGAAAACATTACAGTACATGGAGGGCTATAGAGCACATTACAGTACATGGAAGGATATAGAGAACATTACAGTACATGGAGGGCTTTAGAGCAAATTACAGTACATGGAGGGCTATAGAGAACATTACAGTACATATAGGGCTATAGAGAACATTACAGTACATGGAGGGCTATAGAGAACATTACAGTACATGGAGGGCTATAGAGCAAATTACAGTACATGGAGGGCTATAGAGAATATTAAAGTACATGGAGGGCTATAGAGAATATTACAGTACATGGAGGGCACTAGAGCAAATTACAGTACATGGAGGGCTATAGAGCACATTACAGTACTTGGAGGGCTATAGAGAACATTACAGTACATGGAGGGCTATGGAGAACATTACAGTACATGGAGGGTTAAAGAGAACATTACAGTACATGAAGGGCTATAGAGAACATTACAGTACATTGAGGGCTATAGAGCACATTACAGTACATGGAGGGCTATAGAGAATATTACAGTACATGGAGGGCTATAGAGTAAATTATTGTACATGGAGGGCTATAGAGTACATTACAGTACGTGGAGGGCTATAGAGAACATTACAGTACATGGAGGGCTATAGAGAACATTACAGTACATGGAGGGCTATAGAGAACATTACAGTACATGGAGGGTTAAAGAGAACATTACAGTACATGAAGGGCTATAGAGAACATTACAGTACATTGAGGGCTATAGAGCACATTACAGTACATGGAGGGCTATAGAGAATATTACAGTACATGGAGGGCTATAGAGTAAATTATTGTACATGGAGGGCTATAGAGTACATTACAGTATGTGGAGGGCTATAGAGAACATTACAGTACATGGAGGGCTATAGAGAACATTACAGTACATGGAGGGCTATAGAGAACATTACAGAACATGGAGGGCTATAGAGCAAATTATAGTACATGGAGGGCTATAGAGTACATTACAGTACATGGAGGGCTATAGAGAACATTACAAAACATGGAGGAGAACATTACAGTACATGGAGAGATATAAAGAACATTAGAGTACATTGAGGGCTATAGAGTACATTACAGTACAATTAGTGCTTTAGAGAACATTACAGAACATGGAGGGCTATAGAGAACATTACAGTACATGGAGGGCTATAGTGAACATTACAGAACATGGAGGGCTATAGAGTACATTAAAGTACATTGAGGGCTATAGAGTACATTACAGTACAATGAGTGCTTTAGAGAACATTACAGAACATGGAGGGCTATAGAGAACATTACAGTATATGGAGGGCTATAGAGAACATTATAGTACACGGAGGAGAACATTACAGTACCTGGAGTGCTATAGAAAACATTACAGTACATGGAGGGCTATAGAGCACATTACAGTACATGGAAGGATATAGAGAACATTACAGTACATGGAGGGCTTTAGAGAACATTACAGTACATGGAGATCATTACAGTACATGGAGTGCTATAGATAACATTATAGTACAATGAGGGCTATAGAGAACATTACAGTACATGAAGGGCTATAGAGAACATTACAGTACATGGAGGGCTATAGAGAACATTACAGTACATGGAGGGCTATAGAGATCATTACAGTACATGGAGGGCTATAGAGAACATCACAGTACATGGAGACCATTACAGTACATTGAGTGCTATAGATAACCTTATAGTACATGGAGAGCTATTGAGAACATTACAGTATATGGAAGGCTATAGAGAACATTACAAAACATGGAGGCCTATAGAGAACCTTGCAATACATGTAGGAGAACATTACAGGACATGGAGGGATATAGAGAACATTACAGTACATGGAGGGCTATAGAGAACATTACTCTACATTGAGGGCTATACAGAACATTGCAGTACATTGAGGGCTATAGAGAACATTACAGTACATGGAGGGCTATAGATCACATTACAGTACATTTAGGGCTATAGAGAACATTACAGTACATGGAGGGGTATAGAGCACATTACAGTACATTGAGGGCTATAGAGAACATTACAGTACATGGAGGGCTATAGATATTATTACAGTGCATGGGGGGCTATAGAGAACATTACAGTACATGGAGGGCTATAGATAACCTTATAGTACATGGAGGGCTATAGATATTATTACAGTATATGGAAGGCTATAGAGAACATTACAAAACATGGAGGCCTATAGAGAACCTTGCAATACATGTAGGAGAACATTACAGGACATAGAGGGCTATAGAGAACATTACAGTGCATGGAGGGCTATAGAGAACATTACAGTACATGTAGGGCTATAGAGAACATTACAGTACATGGAGGGCTATAGAGAATATTACAGTACATGGAGGTCTATAGAGAACATTACAGTACATGGAGACCATTACAGTACATGGATGGCTATAGTGAACATTACAGAACATGGAGGGCTATAGAGTACATTAAAGTACATTGAGGGCTATAGAGTACATTACAGTACAATGAGTGCTTTAGAGAACATTACAGAACATGGAGGGCTATAGAGAACATTAAAGTATATGGAGGGCTATAGAGAACATTATAGTACACGGAGGAGAACATTACAGTACCTGGAGTGCTATAGAAAACATTACAGTACATGGAGGGCTATAGAGCACATTACAGTACATGGAAGGATATAGAGAACATTACAGTACATGGAGGGCTTTAGAGAACATTACAGTACATGGAGATCATTACAGTACATGGAGTGCTATAGATAACATTATAGTACATGGAGGGCTATAGAGAACATTACAGTACATGAATGGCTATAGAGAACATTACAGTACATGGAGGGCTATAGAGAACATTACAGTACATGGCGGGCTATAGAGATCATTACAGTACATGGAGGGCTATAGAGAACATCACAGTACATGGAGACCATTACAGTACATTGAGTGCTATAGATAACCTTATAGTACATGGAGGGCTATTGAGAACATTACAGTATATGGAAGGCTATAGAGAACATTACAAAACATGGAGGCCTATAGAGAACCTTGCAATACATGTAGGAGAACATTACAGGACATGGAGGGCTATAGAGAACATTACAGTACATGGAGGGCTATAGAGAACATTACTCTACATTGAGGGCTATACAGAACATTGCAGTACATTGAGGGCTATAGAGAACATTACAGTACATGGAGGGCTATAGATCACATTACAGTACATTTAGTGCTATAGAGAACATTACAGTACATTGAGGGGTATAGAGCACATTACAGTACATTGAGGGCTATAGAGAACATTACAGTACATGGAGGGCTATAGATATTATTACAGTGCATGGGGGGCTATAGAGAACATTACAGTACATGGAGGGCTATAGATAACCTTATAGTACATGGAGGGCTATAGATATTATTACAGTATATGGAAGGCTATAGAGAACATTACAAAACATGGAGGCCTATAGAGAACCTTGCAATACATGTAGGAGAACATTACAGGACATAGAGGGCTATAGAGAACATTACAGTGCATGGAGGGCTATAGAGAACATTACAGTACATGTAGGGCTATAGAGAACATTACAGTACATGGAGGGCTATAGAGAATATTACAGTACATGGAGGTCTATAGAGAACATTACAGTACATGGAGACCATTACAGTACATGGAGTGCTATAGATAACATTATAGTACATGGAGGGCTATAGAGAACATTACAGTACATGAAGGGCTATAGAGAATATTACAGGACATGGAGGGCTATAGAGAACATTGCAGTACATGGAGGGCTATAGAGAACATTACAGTACATGAAGGGCTATAGAGAACATTACAGTTCATGGAGGGCTATAGAGAACATTGCAGTACATGGAGGGCTATAGAGAACATTACAGTACATGGAGGGCTTTAGAGAACATTACAGTACATGGAGACCATTACAGTACATGGAGTGCTATAGATAACCTTATAGTACATGGAGGGCTATTGAGAACATTACAGTATATGGAATGCCATAGAGAACATGACAAAACATGGAGGCCTATAGAGAACCTTGCAATACATGTAGGAGAACATTACAGGACATGGAGGGCTATAGAGAACATTACAGTACATGGAGGGCTATAGAGAACATTACTCTACATGGAGGGCTATAAAGAACATTACAGTACATGGAGGGCTATAGAGAACATTACAGTACATGGAGGGCTATATGGAACATTACAGTACATGGAGGTCTATAGATAACATTACAGTCCTTCGAGGGCTATAGTGAACATTACAGTTCATGGAGGGCTAAAGATAACATTATAGTACATTGATGGCTATAGATAACATTACAGTACATTTAGGGCTATAGAGAACATTACAGTACATGGAGGGCTATAGAGCACATTACAGTACATGGAAGGATATAGAGAACATTACAGTACATGGAGGGCTTTAGAGCAAATTACAGTACATGGAGGGCTATAGAGAACATTACAGTACATATAGGGCTATAGAGAACATTACAGTACATGGAGGGCTATAGAGAACATTACAGTACATGGAGGGCTATAGAGCAAATTACAGTACATGGAGGGCTATAGAGAATATTAAAGTACATGGAGGGCTATAGAGAATATTACAGTACATGGAGGGCACTAGAGCAAATTACAGTACATGGAGGGCTATAGAGCACATTACAGTACTTGGAGGGCTATAGAGAACATTACAGTACATGGAGGGCTATGGAGAACATTACAGTACATGGAGGGTTAAAGAGAACATTACAGTACATGAAGGGCTATAGAGAACATTACAGTACATTGAGGGCTATAGAGCACATTACAGTACATGGAGGGCTATAGAGAATATTACAGTACATGGAGGGCTATAGAGTAAATTATTGTACATGGAGGGCTATAGAGTACATTACAGTACGTGGAGGGCTATAGAGAACATTACAGTACATGGAGGGCTATAGAGAACATTACAGTACATGGAGGGCTATAGAGAACATTACAGTACATGGAGGGTTAAAGAGAACATTACAGTACATGAAGGGCTATAGAGAACATTACAGTACATTGAGGGCTATAGAGCACATTACAGTACATGGAGGGCTATAGAGAATATTACAGTACATGGAGGGCTATAGAGTAAATTATTGTACATGGAGGGCTATAGAGTACATTACAGTACGTGGAGGGCTATAGAGAACATTACAGTACATGGAGGGCTATAGAGAACATTACAGTACATGGAGGGCTATAGAGAACATTACAGAACATGGAGGGCTATAGAGCAAATTATAGTACATGGAGGGCTATAGAGTACATTACAGTACATGGAGGGCTATAGAGAACATTACAAAACATGGAGGAGAACATTACAGTACATGGAGAGATATAAAGAACATTAGAGTACATTGAGGGCTATAGAGTACATTACAGTACAATTAGTGCTTTAGAGAACATTACAGAACATGGAGGGCTATAGAGAACATTACAGTACATGGAGGGCTATAGTGAACATTACAGAACATGGAGGGCTATAGAGTACATTAAAGTACATTGAGGGCTATAGAGTACATTACAGTACAATGAGTGCTTTAGAGAACATTACAGAACATGGAGGGCTATAGAGAACATTACAGTATATGGAGGGCTATAGAGAACATTATAGTACACGGAGGAGAACATTACAGTACCTGGAGTGCTATAGAAAACATTACAGTACATGGAGGGCTATAGAGCACATTACAGTACATGGAAGGATATAGAGAACATTACAGTACATGGAGGGCTTTAGAGAACATTACAGTACATGGAGATCATTACAGTACATGGAGTGCTATAGATAACATTATAGTACAATGAGGGCTATAGAGAACATTACAGTACATGAAGGGCTATAGAGAACATTACAGTACATGGAGGGCTATAGAGAACATTACAGTACATGGAGGGCTATAGAGATCATTACAGTACATGGAGGGCTATAGAGAACATCACAGTACATGGAGACCATTACAGTACATTGAGTGCTATAGATAACCTTATAGTACATGGAGAGCTATTGAGAACATTACAGTATATGGAAGGCTATAGAGAACATTACAAAACATGGAGGCCTATAGAGAACCTTGCAATACATGTAGGAGAACATTACAGGACATGGAGGGATATAGAGAACATTACAGTACATGGAGGGCTATAGAGAACATTACTCTACATTGAGGGCTATACAGAACATTGCAGTACATTGAGGGCTATAGAGAACATTACAGTACATGGAGGGCTATAGATCACATTACAGTACATTTAGGGCTATAGAGAACATTACAGTACATGGAGGGGTATAGAGCACATTACAGTACATTGAGGGCTATAGAGAACATTACAGTACATGGAGGGCTATAGATATTATTACAGTGCATGGGGGGCTATAGAGAACATTACAGTACATGGAGGGCTATAGATAACCTTATAGTACATGGAGGGCTATAGATATTATTACAGTATATGGAAGGCTATAGAGAACATTACAAAACATGGAGGCCTATAGAGAACCTTGCAATACATGTAGGAGAACATTACAGGACATAGAGGGCTATAGAGAACATTACAGTGCATGGAGGGCTATAGAGAACATTACAGTACATGTAGGGCTATAGAGAACATTACAGTACATGGAGGGCTATAGAGAATATTACAGTACATGGAGGTCTATAGAGAACATTACAGTACATGGAGACCATTACAGTACATGGATGGCTATAGTGAACATTACAGAACATGGAGGGCTATAGAGTACATTAAAGTACATTGAGGGCTATAGAGTACATTACAGTACAATGAGTGCTTTAGAGAACATTACAGAACATGGAGGGCTATAGAGAACATTACAGTATATGGAGGGCTATAGAGAACATTATAGTACACGGAGGAGAACATTACAGTACCTGGAGTGCTATAGAAAACATTACAGTACATGGAGGGCTATAGAGCACATTACAGTACATGGAAGGATATAGAGAACATTACAGTACATGGAGGGCTTTAGAGAACATTACAGTACATGGAGATCATTACAGTACATGGAGTGCTATAGATAACATTATAGTACATGGAGGGCTATAGAGAACATTACAGTACATGAAGGGCTATAGAGAACATTACAGGACATGGAGGGCTATAGAGAACATTGCAGTACATGGAGGGCTATAGAGAACATTACAGTACATGAAGGGCTATAGAGAACATTACAGTTCATGGAGGGCTATAGAGAACATTGCAGTACATGGAGGGCTATAGAGAACATTACAGTACATGGAGGGCTTTAGAGAACATTACAGTACATGGAGACCATTACAGTACATGGAGTGCTATAGATAACCTTATAGTACATGGAGGGCTATTGAGAACATTACAGTATATGGAATGCCATAGAGAACATTACAAAACATGGAGGCCTATAGAGAACCTTGCAATACATGTAGGAGAACATTACAGGACATGGAGGGCTATAGAGAACATTACAGTACATGGAGGGCTATAGAGAACATTACTCTACATGGAGGGCTATAAAGAACATTACAGTACATGGAGGGCTATAGAGAACATTACAGTACATGGAGGGCTATATGGAACATTACAGTACATGGAGGTCTATAGATAACATTACAGTCCTTCGAGGGCTATAGTGAACATTACAGTTCATGGAGGGCTAAAGATAACATTATAGTACATTGATGGCTATAGATAACATTACAGTACATTTAGGGCTATAGAGAACATTACAGTACATGGAGGGCTATAGAGCACATTACAGTACATGGAAGGATATAGAGAACATTACAGTACATGGAGGGCTTTAGAGCAAATTACAGTACATGGAGGGCTATAGAGAACATTACAGTACATATAGGGCTATAGAGAACATTACAGTACATGGAGGGCTATAGAGAACATTACAGTACATGGAGGGCTATAGAGCAAATTACAGTACATGGAGGGCTATAGAGAATATTAAAGTACATGGAGTGCTATAGAGAATATTACAGTACATGGAGGGCACTAGAGCAAATTACAGTACATGGAGGGCTATAGAGCACATTACAGTACTTGGAGGGCTATAGAGAACATTACAGTACATGGAGGGCTATGGAGAACATTACAGTACATGGAGGGTTAAAGAGAACATTACAGTACATGAAGGGCTATAGAGAACATTACAGTACATTGAGGGCTATAGAGCACATTACAGTACATGGAGGGCTATAGAGAATATTACAGTACATAGAGGGCTATAGAGTAAATTATTGTACATGGAGGGCTATAGAGTACATTACAGTACGTGGAGGGCTATAGAGAACATTACAGTACATGGAGGGCTATAGAGAACATTACAGTACATGGAGGGCTATAGAGAACATTACAGTACATGGAGGGTTAAAGAGAACATTACAGTACATGAAGGGCTATAGAGAACATTACAGTACATTGAGGGCTATAGAGCACATTACAGTACATGGAGGGCTATAGAGAATATTACAGTACATGGAGGGCTATAGAGTAAATTATTGTACATGGAGGGCTATAGAGTACATTACAGTATGTGGAGGGCTATAGAGAACATTACAGTACATGGAGGGCTATAGAGAACATTACAGTACATGGAGGGCTATAGAGAACATTACAGAACATGGAGGGCTATAGAGCAAATTATAGTACATGGAGGGCTATAGAGTACATTACAGTACATGGAGGGCTATAGAGAACATTACAAAACATGGAGGAGAACATTACAGTACATGGAGAGATATAAAGAACATTAGAGTACATTGAGGGCTATAGAGTACATTACAGTACAATTAGTGCTTTAGAGAACATTACAGAACATGGAGGGCTATAGAGAACATTACAGTACATGGAGGGCTATAGTGAACATTACAGAACATGGAGGGCTATAGAGTACATTAAAGTACATTGAGGGCTATAGAGTACATTACAGTACAATGAGTGCTTTAGAGAACATTACAGAACATGGAGGGCTATAGAGAACATTACAGTATATGGAGGGCTATAGAGAACATTATAGTACACGGAGGAGAACATTACAGTACCTGGAGTGCTATAGAAAACATTACAGTACATGGAGGGCTATAGAGCACATTACAGTACATGGAAGGATATAGAGAACATTACAGTACATGGAGGGCTTTAGAGAACATTACAGTACATGGAGATCATTACAGTACATGGAGTGCTATAGATAACATTATAGTACAATGAGGGCTATAGAGAACATTACAGTACATGAAGGGCTATAGAGAACATTACAGTACATGGAGGGCTATAGAGAACATTACAGTACATGGAGGGCTATAGAGATCATTACAGTACATGGAGGGCTATAGAGAACATCACAGTACATGGAGACCATTACAGTACATTGAGTGCTATAGATAACCTTATAGTACATGGAGAGCTATTGAGAACATTACAGTATATGGAAGGCTATAGAGAACATTACAAAACATGGAGGCCTATAGAGAACCTTGCAATACATGTAGGAGAACATTACAGGACATGGAGGGATATAGAGAACATTACAGTACATGGAGGGCTATAGAGAACATTACTCTACATTGAGGGCTATACAGAACATTGCAGTACATTGAGGGCTATAGAGAACATTACAGTACATGGAGGGCTATAGATCACATTACAGTACATTTAGGGCTATAGAGAACATTACAGTACATGGAGGGGTATAGAGCACATTACAGTACATTGAGGGCTATAGAGAACATTACAGTACATGGAGGGCTATAGATATTATTACAGTGCATGGGGGGCTATAGAGAACATTACAGTACATGGAGGGCTATAGATAACCTTATAGTACATGGAGGGCTATAGATATTATTACAGTATATGGAAGGCTATAGAGAACATTACAAAACATGGAGGCCTATAGAGAACCTTGCAATACATGTAGGAGAACATTACAGGACATAGAGGGCTATAGAGAACATTACAGTGCATGGAGGGCTATAGAGAACATTACAGTACATGTAGGGCTATAGAGAACATTACAGTACATGGAGGGCTATAGAGAATATTACAGTACATGGAGGTCTATAGAGAACATTACAGTACATGGAGACCATTACAGTACATGGATGGCTATAGTGAACATTACAGAACATGGAGGGCTATAGAGTACATTAAAGTACATTGAGGGCTATAGAGTACATTACAGTACAATGAGTGCTTTAGAGAACATTACAGAACATGGAGGGCTATAGAGAACATTACAGTATATGGAGGGCTATAGAGAACATTATAGTACACGGAGGAGAACATTACAGTACCTGGAGTGCTATAGAAAACATTACAGTACATGGAGGGCTATAGAGCACATTACAGTACATGGAAGGATATAGAGAACATTACAGTACATGGAGGGCTTTAGAGAACATTACAGTACATGGAGATCATTACATTACATGGAGTGCTATAGATAACATTATAGTACATGGAGGGCTATAGAGAACATTACAGTACATGAAGGGCTATAGAGAACATTACAGTACATGGAGGGCTATAGAGAACATTACAGTACATGGCGGGCTATAGAGATCATTACAGTACATGGAGGGCTATAGAGAACATCACAGTACATGGAGACCATTACAGTACATTGAGTGCTATAGATAACCTTATAGTACATGGAGGGCTATTGAGAACATTACAGTATATGGAAGGCTATAGAGAACATTACAAAACATGGAGGCCTATAGAGAACCTTGCAATACATGTAGGAGAACATTACAGGACATGGAGGGCTATAGAGAACATTACAGTACATGGAGGGCTATAGAGAACATTACTCTACATTGAGGGCTATACAGAACATTGCAGTACATTGAGGGCTATAGAGAACATTACAGTACATGGAGGGCTATAGATCACATTACAGTACATTTAGTGCTATAGAGAACATTACAGTACATTGAGGGGTATAGAGCACATTACAGTACATTGAGGGCTATAGAGAACATTACAGTACATGGAGGGCTATAGATATTATTACAGTGCATGGGGGGCTATAGAGAACATTACAGTACATGGAGGGCTATAGATAACCTTATAGTACATGGAGGGCTATAGATATTATTACAGTATATGGAAGGCTATAGAGAACATTACAAAACATGGAGGCCTATAGAGAACCTTGCAATACATGTAGGAGAACATTACAGGACATAGAGGGCTATAGAGAACATTACAGTGCATGGAGGGCTATAGAGAACATTACAGTACATGTAGGGCTATAGAGAACATTACAGTACATGGAGGGCTATAGAGAATATTACAGTACATGGAGGTCTATAGAGAACATTACAGTACATGGAGACCATTACAGTACATGGAGTGCTATAGATAACATTATAGTACATGGAGGGCTATAGAGAACATTACAGTACATGAAGGGCTATAGAGAACATTACAGGACATGGAGGGCTATAGAGAACATTGCAGTACATGGAGGGCTATAGAGAACATTACAGTACATGAAGGGCTATAGAGAACATTACAGTTCATGGAGGGCTATAGAGAACATTGCAGTACATGGAGGGCTATAGAGAACATTACAGTACATGGAGGGCTTTAGAGAACATTACAGTACATGGAGACCATTACAGTACATGGAGTGCTATAGATAACCTTATAGTACATGGAGGGCTATTGAGAACATTACAGTATATGGAATGCCATAGAGAACATTACAAAACATGGAGGCCTATAGAGAACCTTGCAATACATGTAGGAGAACATTACAGGACATGGAGGGCTATAGAGAACATTACAGTACATGGAGGGCTATAGAGAACATTACTCTACATTGAGGGCTATACAGAACATTGCAGTACATTGAGGGCTATAGAGAACATTACAGTACATGGAGGGCTATAGATCACATTACAGTACATTTAGTGCTATAGAGAACATTACAGTACATTGAGGGGTATAGAGCACATTACAGTACATTGAGGGCTATAGAGAACATTACAGTACATGGAGGGCTATAGATATTATTACAGTGCATGGGGGGCTATAGAGAACATTACAGTACATGGAGGGCTATAGATAACCTTATAGTACATGGAGGGCTATAGATATTATTACAGTATATGGAAGGCTATAGAGAACATTACAAAACATGGAGGCCTATAGAGAACCTTGCAATACATGTAGGAGAACATTACAGGACATAGAGGGCTATAGAGAACATTACAGTGCATGGAGGGCTATAGAGAACATTACAGTACATGTAGGGCTATAGAGAACATTACAGTACATGGAGGGCTATAGAGAATATTACAGTACATGGAGGTCTATAGAGAACATTACAGTACATGGAGACCATTACAGTACATGGAGTGCTATAGATAACATTATAGTACATGGAGGGCTATAGAGAACATTACAGTACATGAAGGGCTATAGAGAACATTACAGGACATGGAGGGCTATAGAGAACATTGCAGTACATGGAGGGCTATAGAGAACATTACAGTACATGAAGGGCTATAGAGAACATTACAGTTCATGGAGGGCTATAGAGAACATTGCAGTACATGGAAGGCTATAGAGAACATTACAGTACATGGAGGGCTTTAGAGAACATTACAGTACATGGAGACCATTACAGTACATGGAGTGCTATAGATAACCTTATAGTACATGGAGGGCTATTGAGAACATTACAGTATATGGAATGCCATAGAGAACATTACAAAACATGGAGGCCTATAGAGAACCTTGCAATACATGTAGGAGAACATTACAGGACATGGAGGGCTATAGAGAACATTACAGTACATGGAGGGCTATAGAGAACATTACTCTACATGGAGGGCTATAAAGAACATTACAGTACATGGAGGGCTATAGAGAACATTACAGTACATGGAGGGCTATATGGAACATTACAGTACATGGAGGTCTATAGATAACATTACAGTCCTTCGAGGGCTATAGTGAACATTACAGTTCATGGAGGGCTAAAGATAACATTATAGTACATTGATGGCTATAGATAACATTACAGTACATTTAGGGCTATAGAGAACATTACAGTACATGGAGGGCTATAGAGCACATTACAGTACATGGAAGGATATAGAGAACATTACAGTACATGGAGGGCTTTAGAGCAAATTACAGTACATGGAGGGCTATAGAGAACATTACAGTACATATAGGGCTATAGAGAACATTACAGTACATGGAGGGCTATAGAGAACATTACAGTACATGGAGGGCTATAGAGCAAATTACAGTACATGGAGGGCTATAGAGAATATTAAAGTACATGGAGGGCTATAGAGAATATTACAGTACATGGAGGGCACTAGAGCAAATTACAGTACATGGAGGGCTATAGAGCACATTACAGTACTTGGAGGGCTATAGAGAACATTACAGTACATGGAGGGCTATGGAGAACATTACAGTACATGGAGGGTTAAAGAGAACATTACAGTACATGAAGGGCTATAGAGAACATTACAGTACATTGAGGGCTATAGAGCACATTACAGTACATGGAGGGCTATAGAGAATATTACAGTACATGGAGGGCTATAGAGTAAATTATTGTACATGGAGGGCTATAGAGTACATTACAGTACGTGGAGGGCTATAGAGAACATTACAGTACATGGAGGGCTATAGAGAACATTACAGTACATGGAGGGCTATAGAGAACATTACAGTACATGGAGGGTTAAAGAGAACATTACAGTACATGAAGGACTATAGAGAACATTACAGTACATTGAGGGCTATAGAGCACATTACAGTACATGGAGGGCTATAGAGAATATTACAGTACATGGAGGGCTATAGAGTAAATTATTGTACATGGAGGGCTATAGAGTACATTACAGTATGTGGAGGGCTATAGAGAACATTACAGTACATGGAGGGCTATAGAGAACATTACAGTACATGGAGGGCTATAGAGAACATTACAGAACATGGAGGGCTATAGAGCAAATTATAGTACATGGAGGGCTATAGAGTACATTACAGTACATGGAGGGCTATAGAGAACATTACAAAACATGGAGGAGAACATTACAGTACATGGAGAGATATAAAGAACATTAGAGTACATTGAGGGCTATAGAGTACATTACAGTACAATTAGTGCTTTAGAGAACATTACAGAACATGGAGGGCTATAGAGAACATTACAGTACATGGAGGGCTATAGTGAACATTACAGAACATGGAGGGCTATAGAGTACATTAAAGTACATTGAGGGCTATAGAGTACATTACAGTACAATGAGTGCTTTAGAGAACATTACAGAACATGGAGGGCTATAGAGAACATTACAGTATATGGAGGGCTATAGAGAACATTATAGTACACGGAGGAGAACATTACAGTACCTGGAGTGCTATAGAAAACATTACAGTAAATGGAGGGCTATAGAGCACATTACAGTACATGGAAGGATATAGAGAACATTACAGTACATGGAGGGCTTTAGAGAACATTACAGTACATGGAGATCATTACAGTACATGGAGTGCTATAGATAACATTATAGTACAATGAGGGCTATAGAGAACATTACAGTACATGAAGGGCTATAGAGAACATTACAGTACATGGAGGGCTATAGAGAACATTACAGTACATGGAGGGCTATAGAGATCATTACAGTACATGGAGGGCTATAGAGAACATCACAGTACATGGAGACCATTACAGTACATTGAGTGCTATAGATAACCTTATAGTACATGGAGAGCTATTGAGAACATTACAGTATATGGAAGGCTATAGAGAACATTACAAAACATGGAGGCCTATAGAGAACCTTGCAATACATGTAGGAGAACATTACAGGACATGGAGGGATATAGAGAACATTACAGTACATGGAGGGCTATAGAGAACATTACTCTACATTGAGGGCTATACAGAACATTGCAGTACATTGAGGGCTATAGAGAACATTACAGTACATGGAGGGCTATAGATCACATTACAGTACATTTAGGGCTATAGAGAACATTACAGTACATGGAGGGGTATAGAGCACATTACAGTACATTGAGGGCTATAGAGAACATTACAGTACATGGAGGGCTATAGATATTATTACAGTGCATGGGGGGCTATAGAGAACATTACAGTACATGGAGGGCTATAGATAACCTTATAGTACATGGAGGGCTATAGATATTATTACAGTATATGGAAGGCTTATGTCATGCTATAAAATGCTAATTAATTACATAAAAATCATACAATGTGATTTTCTGGATTTTTGTTTTAGATTCCGTCTCTCACAGTTGAAGTGTACCTATGATAAAAATTACAGACCTCTACATGCTTTGTAAGTAGGAAAACCTGCAAAATCGGCAGTGTATCAAATACTTGTTACAGTACATGAAGGGCTATAGAGAACATTACAGGACATGGAGGGCTATAGAGAACATTGCAGTACATGGAGGGCTATAGAGAACATTACAGTACATGAAGGGCTATAGAGAACATTACAGTTCATGGAGGGCTATAGAGAACATTGCAGTACATGGAGGGCTATAGAGAACATTACAGTACATGGAGGGCTTTAGAGAACATTACAGTACATGGAGACCATTACAGTACATGGAGTGCTATAGATAACCTTATAGTACATGGAGGGCTATTGAGAACATTACAGTATATGGAATGCCATAGAGAACATTACAAAACATGGAGGCCTATAGAGAACCTTGCAATACATGTAGGAGAACATTACAGGACATGGAGGGCTATAGAGAACATTACAGTACATGGAGGGCTATAGAGAACATTACTCTACATGGAGGGCTATAAAGAACATTACAGTACATGGAGGGCTATAGAGAACATTACAGTACATGGAGGGCTATATGGAACATTACAGTACATGGAGGTCTATAGATAACATTACAGTCCTTCGAGGGCTATAGTGAACATTACAGTTCATGGAGGGCTAAAGATAACATTATAGTACATTGATGGCTATAGATAACATTACAGTACATTTAGGGCTATAGAGAACATTACAGTACATGGAGGGCTATAGAGCACATTACAGTACATGGAAGGATATAGAGAACATTACAGTACATGGAGGGCTTTAGAGCAAATTACAGTACATGGAGGGCTATAGAGAACATTACAGTACATATAGGGCTATAGAGAACATTACAGTACATGGAGGGCTATAGAGAACATTACAGTACATGGAGGGCTATAGAGCAAATTACAGTACATGGAGGGCTATAGAGAATATTAAAGTACATGGAGGGCTATAGAGAATATTACAGTACATGGAGGGCACTAGAGCAAATTACAGTACATGGAGGGCTATAGAGCACATTACAGTACTTGGAGGGCTATAGAGAACATTACAGTACATGGAGGGCTATGGAGAACATTACAGTACATGGAGGGTTAAAGAGAACATTACAGTACATGAAGGGCTATAGAGAACATTACAGTACATTGAGGGCTATAGAGCACATTACAGTACATGGAGGGCTATAGAGAATATTACAGTACATGGAGGGCTATAGAGTAAATTATTGTACATGGAGGGCTATAGAGTACATTACAGTACGTGGAGGGCTATAGAGAACATTACAGTACATGGAGGGCTATAGAGAACATTACAGTACATGGAGGGCTATAGAGAACATTACAGTACATGGAGGGTTAAAGAGAACATTACAGTACATGAAGGGCTATAGAGAACATTACAGTACATTGAGGGCTATAGAGCACATTACAGTACATGGAGGGCTATAGAGAATATTACAGTACATGGAGGGCTATAGAGTAAATTATTGTACATGGAGGGCTATAGAGTACATTACAGTATGTGGAGGGCTATAGAGAACATTACAGTACATGGAGGGCTATAGAGAACATTACAGTACATGGAGGGCTATAGAGAACATTACAGAACATGGAGGGCTATAGAGCAAATTATAGTACATGGAGGGCTATAGAGTACATTACAGTACATGGAGGGCTATAGAGAACATTACAAAACATGGAGGAGAACATTACAGTACATGGAGAGATATAAAGAACATTAGAGTACATTGAGGGCTATAGAGTACATTACAGTACAATTAGTGCTTTAGAGAACATTACAGAACATGGAGGGCTATAGAGAACATTACAGTACATGGAGGGCTATAGTGAACATTACAGAACATGGAGGGCTATAGAGTACATTAAAGTACATTGAGGGCTATAGAGTACATTACAGTACAATGAGTGCTTTAGAGAACATTACAGAACATGGAGGGCTATAGAGAACATTACAGTATATGGAGGGCTATAGAGAACATTATAGTACACGGAGGAGAACATTACAGTTCCTGGAGTGCTATAGAAAACATTACAGTAAATGGAGGGCTATAGAGCACATTACAGTACATGGAAGGATATAGAGAACATTACAGTACATGGAGGGCTTTAGAGAACATTACAGTACATGGAGATCATTACAGTACATGGAGTGCTATAGATAACATTATAGTACAATGAGGGCTATAGAGAACATTACAGTACATGAAGGGCTATAGAGAACATTACAGTACATGGAGGGCTATAGAGAACATTACAGTACATGGAGGGCTATAGAGATCATTACAGTACATGGAGGGCTATAGAGAACATCACAGTACATGGAGACCATTACAGTACATTGAGTGCTATAGATAACCTTATAGTACATGGAGAGCTATTGAGAACATTACAGTATATGGAAGGCTATAGAGAACATTACAAAACATGGAGGCCTATAGAGAACCTTGCAATACATGTAGGAGAACATTACAGGACATGGAGGGATATAGAGAACATTACAGTACATGGAGGGCTATAGAGAACATTACTCTACATTGAGGGCTATACAGAACATTGCAGTACATTGAGGGCTATAGAGAACATTACAGTACATGGAGGGCTATAGATCACATTACAGTACATTTAGGGCTATAGAGAACATTACAGTACATGGAGGGGTATAGAGCACATTACAGTACATTGAGGGCTATAGAGAACATTACAGTACATGGAGGGCTATAGATATTATTACAGTGCATGGGGGGCTATAGAGAACATTACAGTACATGGAGGGCTATAGATAACCTTATAGTACATGGAGGGCTATAGATATTATTACAGTATATGGAAGGCTTATGTCATGCTATAAAATGCTAATTAATTACATAAAAATCATACAATGTGATTTTCTGGATTTTTGTTTTAGATTCCGTCTCTCACAGTTGAAGTGTACCTATGATAAAAATTACAGACCTCTACATGCTTTGTAAGTAGGAAAACCTGCAAAATCGGCAGTGTATCAAATACTTGTTACAGTACATGAAGGGCTATAGAGAACATTACAGGACATGGAGGGCTATAGAGAACATTGCAGTACATGGAGGGCTATAGAGAACATTACAGTACATGAAGGGCTATAGAGAACATTACAGTACATGGAGGGCTATAGAGAACATTACAGTACATGGAGGGCTATAGAGAACATTACAGTACATGGAGGGTTAAAGAGAACATTACAGTACATGAAGGGCTATAGAGAACATTACAGTACATTGAGGGCTATAGAGCACATTACAGTACATGGAGGGCTATAGAGAATATTACAGTACATGGAGGGCTATAGAGTAAATTATTGTACATGGAGGGCTATAGAGTACATTACAGTACGTGGAGGGCTATAGAGAACATTACAGTACATGGAGGGCTATAGAGAACATTACAGTACATGGAGGGCTATAGAGAACATTACAGAACATGGAGGGCTATAGAGCAAATTATAGTACATGGAGGGCTATAGAGTACATTACAGTACATGGAGGGCTATAGAGAACATTACAAAACATGGAGGAGAACATTACAGTACATGGAGAGATATAAAGAACATTAGAGTACATTGAGGGCTATAGAGTACATTACAGTACAATTAGTGCTTTAGAGAACATTACAGAACATGGAGGGCTATAGAGAACATTACAGTACATGGAGGGCTATAGTGAACATTACAGAACATGGAGGGCTATAGAGTACATTAAAGTACATTGAGGGCTATAGAGTACATTACAGTACAATGAGTGCTTTAGAGAACATTACAGAACATGGAGGGCTATAGAGAACATTACAGTATATGGAGGGCTATAGAGAACATTATAGTACACGGAGGAGAACATTACAGTACCTGGAGTGCTATAGAAAACATTACAGTACATGGAGGGCTATAGAGCACATTACAGTACATGGAAGGATATAGAGAACATTACAGTACATGGAGGGCTTTAGAGCAAATTACAGTACATGGAGGGCTATAGAGAACATTACAGTACATGGAGGGCTATAGAGAACATTACAGTACATGGAGGGCTATAGATCACATTACAGTACATTTAGTGCTATAGAGAACATTACAGTACATTGAGGGGTATAGAGCACATTACAGTACATTGAGGGCTATAGAGAACATTACAGTACATGGAGGGCTATAGATATTATTACAGTGCATGGGGGGCTATAGAGAACATTACAGTACATGGAGGGCTATAGATAACCTTATAGTACATGGAGGGCTATAGATATTATTACAGTATATGGAAGGCTATAGAGAACATTACAAAACATGGAGGCCTATAGAGAACCTTGCAATACATGTAGGAGAACATTACAGGACATAGAGGGCTATAGAGAACATTACAGTGCATGGAGGGCTATAGAGAACATTACAGTACATGTAGGGCTATAGAGAACATTACAGTACATGGAGGGCTATAGAGAATATTACAGTACATGGAGGTCTATAGAGAACATTACAGTACATGGAGACCATTACAGTACATGGAGTGCTATAGATAACATTATAGTACATGGAGGGCTATAGAGAACATTACAGTACATGAAGGGCTATAGAGAACATTACAGGACATGGAGGGCTATAGAGAACATTGCAGTACATGGAGGGCTATAGAGAACATTACAGTACATGAAGGGCTATAGAGAACATTACAGTTCATGGAGGGCTATAGAGAACATTGCAGTACATGGAGGGCTATAGAGAACATTACAGTACATGGAGGGCTTTAGAGAACATTACAGTACATGGAGACCATTACAGTACATGGAGTGCTATAGATAACCTTATAGTACATGGAGGGCTATTGAGAACATTACAGTATATGGAATGCCATAGAGAACATTACAAAACATGGAGGCCTATAGAGAACCTTGCAATACATGTAGGAGAACATTACAGGACATGGAGGGCTATAGAGAACATTACAGTACATGGAGGGCTATAGAGAACATTACTCTACATTGAGGGCTATACAGAACATTGCAGTACATTGAGGGCTATAGAGAACATTACAGTACATGGAGGGCTATAGATCACATTACAGTACATTTAGTGCTATAGAGAACATTACAGTACATTGAGGGGTATAGAGCACATTACAGTACATTGAGGGCTATAGAGAACATTACAGTACATGGAGGGCTATAGATATTATTACAGTGCATGGGGGGCTATAGAGAACATTACAGTACATGGAGGGCTATAGATAACCTTATAGTACATGGAGGGCTATAGATATTATTACAGTATATGGAAGGCTATAGAGAACATTACAAAACATGGAGGCCTATAGAGAACCTTGCAATACATGTAGGAGAACATTACAGGACATAGAGGGCTATAGAGAACATTACAGTGCATGGAGGGCTATAGAGAACATTACAGTACATGTAGGGCTATAGAGAACATTACAGTACATGGAGGGCTATAGAGAATATTACAGTACATGGAGGTCTATAGAGAACATTACAGTACATGGAGACCATTACAGTACATGGAGTGCTATAGATAACATTATAGTACATGGAGGGCTATAGAGAACATTACAGTACATGAAGGGCTATAGAGAACATTACAGGACATGGAGGGCTATAGAGAACATTGCAGTACATGGAGGGCTATAGAGAACATTACAGTACATGAAGGGCTATAGAGAACATTACAGTTCATGGAGGGCTATAGAGAACATTGCAGTACATGGAAGGCTATAGAGAACATTACAGTACATGGAGGGCTTTAGAGAACATTACAGTACATGGAGACCATTACAGTACATGGAGTGCTATAGATAACCTTATAGTACATGGAGGGCTATTGAGAACATTACAGTATATGGAATGCCATAGAGAACATTACAAAACATGGAGGCCTATAGAGAACCTTGCAATACATGTAGGAGAACATTACAGGACATGGAGGGCTATAGAGAACATTACAGTACATGGAGGGCTATAGAGAACATTACTCTACATGGAGGGCTATAAAGAACATTACAGTACATGGAGGGCTATAGAGAACATTACAGTACATGGAGGGCTATATGGAACATTACAGTACATGGAGGTCTATAGATAACATTACAGTCCTTCGAGGGCTATAGTGAACATTACAGTTCATGGAGGGCTAAAGATAACATTATAGTACATTGATGGCTATAGATAACATTACAGTACATTTAGGGCTATAGAGAACATTACAGTACATGGAGGGCTATAGAGCACATTACAGTACATGGAAGGATATAGAGAACATTACAGTACATGGAGGGCTTTAGAGCAAATTACAGTACATGGAGGGCTATAGAGAACATTACAGTACATATAGGGCTATAGAGAACATTACAGTACATGGAGGGCTATAGAGAACATTACAGTACATGGAGGGCTATAGAGCAAATTACAGTACATGGAGGGCTATAGAGAATATTAAAGTACATGGAGGGCTATAGAGAATATTACAGTACATGGAGGGCACTAGAGCAAATTACAGTACATGGAGGGCTATAGAGCACATTACAGTACTTGGAGGGCTATAGAGAACATTACAGTACATGGAGGGCTATGGAGAACATTACAGTACATGGAGGGTTAAAGAGAACATTACAGTACATGAAGGGCTATAGAGAACATTACAGTACATTGAGGGCTATAGAGCACATTACAGTACATGGAGGGCTATAGAGAATATTACAGTACATGGAGGGCTATAGAGTAAATTATTGTACATGGAGGGCTATAGAGTACATTACAGTACGTGGAGGGCTATAGAGAACATTACAGTACATGGAGGGCTATAGAGAACATTACAGTACATGGAGGGCTATAGAGAACATTACAGTACATGGAGGGTTAAAGAGAACATTACAGTACATGAAGGACTATAGAGAACATTACAGTACATTGAGGGCTATAGAGCACATTACAGTACATGGAGGGCTATAGAGAATATTACAGTACATGGAGGGCTATAGAGTAAATTATTGTACATGGAGGGCTATAGAGTACATTACAGTATGTGGAGGGCTATAGAGAACATTACAGTACATGGAGGGCTATAGAGAACATTACAGTACATGGAGGGCTATAGAGAACATTACAGAACATGGAGGGCTATAGAGCAAATTATAGTACATGGAGGGCTATAGAGTACATTACAGTACATGGAGGGCTATAGAGAACATTACAAAACATGGAGGAGAACATTACAGTACATGGAGAGATATAAAGAACATTAGAGTACATTGAGGGCTATAGAGTACATTACAGTACAATTAGTGCTTTAGAGAACATTACAGAACATGGAGGGCTATAGAGAACATTACAGTACATGGAGGGCTATAGTGAACATTACAGAACATGGAGGGCTATAGAGTACATTAAAGTACATTGAGGGCTATAGAGTACATTACAGTACAATGAGTGCTTTAGAGAACATTACAGAACATGGAGGGCTATAGAGAACATTACAGTATATGGAGGGCTATAGAGAACATTATAGTACACGGAGGAGAACATTACAGTACCTGGAGTGCTATAGAAAACATTACAGTAAATGGAGGGCTATAGAGCACATTACAGTACATGGAAGGATATAGAGAACATTACAGTACATGGAGGGCTTTAGAGAACATTACAGTACATGGAGATCATTACAGTACATGGAGTGCTATAGATAACATTATAGTACAATGAGGGCTATAGAGAACATTACAGTACATGAAGGGCTATAGAGAACATTACAGTACATGGAGGGCTATAGAGAACATTACAGTACATGGAGGGCTATAGAGATCATTACAGTACATGGAGGGCTATAGAGAACATCACAGTACATGGAGACCATTACAGTACATTGAGTGCTATAGATAACCTTATAGTACATGGAGAGCTATTGAGAACATTACAGTATATGGAAGGCTATAGAGAACATTACAAAACATGGAGGCCTATAGAGAACCTTGCAATACATGTAGGAGAACATTACAGGACATGGAGGGATATAGAGAACATTACAGTACATGGAGGGCTATAGAGAACATTACTCTACATTGAGGGCTATACAGAACATTGCAGTACATTGAGGGCTATAGAGAACATTACAGTACATGGAGGGCTATAGATCACATTACAGTACATTTAGGGCTATAGAGAACATTACAGTACATGGAGGGGTATAGAGCACATTACAGTACATTGAGGGCTATAGAGAACATTACAGTACATGGAGGGCTATAGATATTATTACAGTGCATGGGGGGCTATAGAGAACATTACAGTACATGGAGGGCTATAGATAACCTTATAGTACATGGAGGGCTATAGATATTATTACAGTATATGGAAGGCTTATGTCATGCTATAAAATGCTAATTAATTACATAAAAATCATACAATGTGATTTTCTGGATTTTTGTTTTAGATTCCGTCTCTCACAGTTGAAGTGTACCTATGATAAAAATTACAGACCTCTACATGCTTTGTAAGTAGGAAAACCTGCAAAATCGGCAGTGTATCAAATACTTGTTACAGTACATGAAGGGCTATAGAGAACATTACAGGACATGGAGGGCTATAGAGAACATTGCAGTACATGGAGGGCTATAGAGAACATTACAGTACATGAAGGGCTATAGAGAACATTACAGTTCATGGAGGGCTATAGAGAACATTGCAGTACATGGAGGGCTATAGAGAACATTACAGTACATGGAGGGCTTTAGAGAACATTACAGTACATGGAGACCATTACAGTACATGGAGTGCTATAGATAACCTTATAGTACATGGAGGGCTATTGAGAACATTACAGTATATGGAATGCCATAGAGAACATTACAAAACATGGAGGCCTATAGAGAACCTTGCAATACATGTAGGAGAACATTACAGGACATGGAGGGCTATAGAGAACATTACAGTACATGGAGGGCTATAGAGAACATTACTCTACATGGAGGGCTATAAAGAACATTACAGTACATGGAGGGCTATAGAGAACATTACAGTACATGGAGGGCTATATGGAACATTACAGTACATGGAGGTCTATAGATAACATTACAGTCCTTCGAGGGCTATAGTGAACATTACAGTTCATGGAGGGCTAAAGATAACATTATAGTACATTGATGGCTATAGATAACATTACAGTACATTTAGGGCTATAGAGAACATTACAGTACATGGAGGGCTATAGAGCACATTACAGTACATGGAAGGATATAGAGAACATTACAGTACATGGAGGGCTTTAGAGCAAATTACAGTACATGGAGGGCTATAGAGAACATTACAGTACATATAGGGCTATAGAGAACATTACAGTACATGGAGGGCTATAGAGAACATTACAGTACATGGAGGGCTATAGAGCAAATTACAGTACATGGAGGGCTATAGAGAATATTAAAGTACATGGAGGGCTATAGAGAATATTACAGTACATGGAGGGCACTAGAGCAAATTACAGTACATGGAGGGCTATAGAGCACATTACAGTACTTGGAGGGCTATAGAGAACATTACAGTACATGGAGGGCTATGGAGAACATTACAGTACATGGAGGGTTAAAGAGAACATTACAGTACATGAAGGGCTATAGAGAACATTACAGTACATTGAGGGCTATAGAGCACATTACAGTACATGGAGGGCTATAGAGAATATTACAGTACATGGAGGGCTATAGAGTAAATTATTGTACATGGAGGGCTATAGAGTACATTACAGTACGTGGAGGGCTATAGAGAACATTACAGTACATGGAGGGCTATAGAGAACATTACAGTACATGGAGGGCTATAGAGAACATTACAGTACATGGAGGGTTAAAGAGAACATTACAGTACATGAAGGGCTATAGAGAACATTACAGTACATTGAGGGCTATAGAGCACATTACAGTACATGGAGGGCTATAGAGAATATTACAGTACATGGAGGGCTATAGAGTAAATTATTGTACATGGAGGGCTATAGAGTACATTACAGTATGTGGAGGGCTATAGAGAACATTACAGTACATGGAGGGCTATAGAGAACATTACAGTACATGGAGGGCTATAGAGAACATTACAGAACATGGAGGGCTATAGAGCAAATTATAGTACATGGAGGGCTATAGAGTACATTACAGTACATGGAGGGCTATAGAGAACATTACAAAACATGGAGGAGAACATTACAGTACATGGAGAGATATAAAGAACATTAGAGTACATTGAGGGCTATAGAGTACATTACAGTACAATTAGTGCTTTAGAGAACATTACAGAACATGGAGGGCTATAGAGAACATTACAGTACATGGAGGGCTATAGTGAACATTACAGAACATGGAGGGCTATAGAGTACATTAAAGTACATTGAGGGCTATAGAGTACATTACAGTACAATGAGTGCTTTAGAGAACATTACAGAACATGGAGGGCTATAGAGAACATTACAGTATATGGAGGGCTATAGAGAACATTATAGTACACGGAGGAGAACATTACAGTTCCTGGAGTGCTATAGAAAACATTACAGTAAATGGAGGGCTATAGAGCACATTACAGTACATGGAAGGATATAGAGAACATTACAGTACATGGAGGGCTTTAGAGAACATTACAGTACATGGAGATCATTACAGTACATGGAGTGCTATAGATAACATTATAGTACAATGAGGGCTATAGAGAACATTACAGTACATGAAGGGCTATAGAGAACATTACAGTACATGGAGGGCTATAGAGAACATTACAGTACATGGAGGGCTATAGAGATCATTACAGTACATGGAGGGCTATAGAGAACATCACAGTACATGGAGACCATTACAGTACATTGAGTGCTATAGATAACCTTATAGTACATGGAGAGCTATTGAGAACATTACAGTATATGGAAGGCTATAGAGAACATTACAAAACATGGAGGCCTATAGAGAACCTTGCAATACATGTAGGAGAACATTACAGGACATGGAGGGATATAGAGAACATTACAGTACATGGAGGGCTATAGAGAACATTACTCTACATTGAGGGCTATACAGAACATTGCAGTACATTGAGGGCTATAGAGAACATTACAGTACATGGAGGGCTATAGATCACATTACAGTACATTTAGGGCTATAGAGAACATTACAGTACATGGAGGGGTATAGAGCACATTACAGTACATTGAGGGCTATAGAGAACATTACAGTACATGGAGGGCTATAGATATTATTACAGTGCATGGGGGGCTATAGAGAACATTACAGTACATGGAGGGCTATAGATAACCTTATAGTACATGGAGGGCTATAGATATTATTACAGTATATGGAAGGCTTATGTCATGCTATAAAATGCTAATTAATTACATAAAAATCATACAATGTGATTTTCTGGATTTTTGTTTTAGATTCCGTCTCTCACAGTTGAAGTGTACCTATGATAAAAATTACAGACCTCTACATGCTTTGTAAGTAGGAAAACCTGCAAAATCGGCAGTGTATCAAATACTTGTTACAGTACATGAAGGGCTATAGAGAACATTACAGGACATGGAGGGCTATAGAGAACATTGCAGTACATGGAGGGCTATAGAGAACATTACAGTACATGAAGGGCTATAGAGAACATTACAGTACATGGAGGGCTATAGAGAACATTACAGTACATGGAGGGCTATAGAGAACATTACAGTACATGGAGGGTTAAAGAGAACATTACAGTACATGAAGGGCTATAGAGAACATTACAGTACATTGAGGGCTATAGAGCACATTACAGTACATGGAGGGCTATAGAGAATATTACAGTACATGGAGGGCTATAGAGTAAATTATTGTACATGGAGGGCTATAGAGTACATTACAGTACGTGGAGGGCTATAGAGAACATTACAGTACATGGAGGGCTATAGAGAACATTACAGTACATGGAGGGCTATAGAGAACATTACAGAACATGGAGGGCTATAGAGCAAATTATAGTACATGGAGGGCTATAGAGTACATTACAGTACATGGAGGGCTATAGAGAACATTACAAAACATGGAGGAGAACATTACAGTACATGGAGAGATATAAAGAACATTAGAGTACATTGAGGGCTATAGAGTACATTACAGTACAATTAGTGCTTTAGAGAACATTACAGAACATGGAGGGCTATAGAGAACATTACAGTACATGGAGGGCTATAGTGAACATTACAGAACATGGAGGGCTATAGAGTACATTAAAGTACATTGAGGGCTATAGAGTACATTACAGTACAATGAGTGCTTTAGAGAACATTACAGAACATGGAGGGCTATAGAGAACATTACAGTATATGGAGGGCTATAGAGAACATTATAGTACACGGAGGAGAACATTACAGTACCTGGAGTGCTATAGAAAACATTACAGTACATGGAGGGCTATAGAGCACATTACAGTACATGGAAGGATATAGAGAACATTACAGTACATGGAGGGCTTTAGAGCAAATTACAGTACATGGAGGGCTATAGAGAACATTACAGTACATATAGGGCTATAGAGAACATTACAGTACATGGAGGGCTATAGAGAACATTACAGTACATGGAGGGCTATAGAGCAAATTACAGTACATGGAGGGCTATAGAGAATATTAAAGTACATGGAGGGCTATAGAGAATATTACAGTACATGGAGGGCACTAGAGCAAATTACAGTACATGGAGGGCTATAGAGCACATTACAGTACTTGGAGGGCTATAGAGAACATTACAGTACATGGAGGGCTATGGAGAACATTACAGTACATGGAGGGTTAAAGAGAACATTACAGTACATGAAGGGCTATAGAGAACATTACAGTACATTGAGGGCTATAGAGCACATTACAGTACATGGAGGGCTATAGAGAATATTACAGTACATGGAGGGCTATAGAGTAAATTATTGTACATGGAGGGCTATAGAGTACATTACAGTACGTGGAGGGCTATAGAGAACATTACAGTACATGGAGGGCTATAGAGAACATTACAGTACATGGAGGGCTATAGAGAACATTACAGTACATGGAGGGTTAAAGAGAACATTACAGTACATGAAGGGCTATAGAGAACATTACAGTACATTGAGGGCTATAGAGCACATTACAGTACATGGAGGGCTATAGAGAATATTACAGTACATGGAGGGCTATAGAGTAAATTATTGTACATGGAGGGCTATAGAGTACATTACAGTACGTGGAGGGCTATAGAGAACATTACAGTACATGGAGGGCTATAGAGAACATTACAGTACATGGAGGGCTATAGAGAACATTACAGAACATGGAGGGCTATAGAGCAAATTATAGTACATGGAGGGCTATAGAGTACATTACAGTACATGGAGGGCTATAGAGAACATTACAAAACATGGAGGAGAACATTACAGTACATGGAGAGATATAAAGAACATTAGAGTACATTGAGGGCTATAGAGTACATTACAGTACAATTAGTGCTTTAGAGAACATTACAGAACATGGAGGGCTATAGAGAACATTACAGTACATGGAGGCTATAGTGAACATTACAGAACATGGAGGGCTATAGAGTACATTAAAGTACATTGAGGGCTATAGAGTACATTACAGTACAATGAGTGCTTTAGAGAACATTACAGAACATGGAGGGCTATAGAGAACATTACAGTATATGGAGGGCTATAGAGAACATTATAGTACACGGAGGAGAACATTACAGTACCTGGAGTGCTATAGAAAACATTACAGTACATGGAGGGCTATAGAGCACATTACAGTACATGGAAGGATATAGAGAACATTACAGTACATGGAGGGCTTTAGAGAACATTACAGTACATGGAGATCATTACAGTACATGGAGTGCTATAGATAACATTATAGTACAATGAGGGCTATAGAGAACATTACAGTACATGAAGGGCTATAGAGAACATTACAGTACATGGAGGGCTATAGAGAACATTACAGTACATGGAGGGCTATAGAGATCATTACAGTACATGGAGGGCTATAGAGAACATCACAGTACATGGAGACCATTACAGTACATTGAGTGCTATAGATAACCTTATAGTACATGGAGAGCTATTGAGAACATTACAGTATATGGAAGGCTATAGAGAACATTACAAAACATGGAGGCCTATAGAGAACCTTGCAATACATGTAGGAGAACATTACAGGACATGGAGGGATATAGAGAACATTACAGTACATGGAGGGCTATAGAGAACATTACTCTACATTGAGGGCTATACAGAACATTGCAGTACATTGAGGGCTATAGAGAACATTACAGTACATGGAGGGCTATAGATCACATTACAGTACATTTAGGGCTATAGAGAACATTACAGTACATGGAGGGGTATAGAGCACATTACAGTACATTGAGGGCTATAGAGAACATTACAGTACATGGAGGGCTATAGATATTATTACAGTGCATGGGGGGCTATAGAGAACATTACAGTACATGGAGGGCTATAGATAACCTTATAGTACATGGAGGGCTATAGATATTATTACAGTATATGGAAGGCTATAGAGAACATTACAAAACATGGAGGCCTATAGAGAACCTTGCAATACATGTAGGAGAACATTACAGGACATAGAGGGCTATAGAGAACATTACAGTGCATGGAGGGCTATAGAGAACATTACAGTACATGTAGGGCTATAGAGAACATTACAGTACATGGAGGGCTATAGAGAATATTACAGTACATGGAGGTCTATAGAGAACATTACAGTACATGGAGACCATTACAGTACATGGATGGCTATAGTGAACATTACAGAACATGGAGGGCTATAGAGTACATTAAAGTACATTGAGGGCTATAGAGTACATTACAGTACAATGAGTGCTTTAGAGAACATTACAGAACATGGAGGGCTATAGAGAACATTAGAGTATATGGAGGGCTATAGAGAACATTATAGTACACGGAGGAGAACATTACAGTACCTGGAGTGCTATAGAAAACATTACAGTACATGGAGGGCTATAGAGCACATTACAGTACATGGAAGGATATAGAGAACATTACAGTACATGGAGGGCTTTAGAGAACATTACAGTACATGGAGATCATTACAGTACATGGAGTGCTATAGATAACATTATAGTACATGGAGGGCTATAGAGAACATTACAGTACATGAAGGGCTATAGAGAACATTACAGTACATGGAGGGCTATAGAGAACATTACAGTACATGGCGGGCTATAGAGATCATTACAGTACATGGAGGGCTATAGAGAACATCACAGTACATGGAGACCATTACAGTACAGTGAGTGCTATAGATAACCTTATAGTACATGGAGGGCTATTGAGAACATTACAGTATATGGAAGGCTATAGAGAACATTACAAAACATGGAGGCCTATAGAGAACCTTGCAATACATGTAGGAGAACATTACAGGACATGGAGGGCTATAGAGAACATTACAGTACATGGAGGGCTATAGAGAACATTACTCTACATTGAGGGCTATACAGAACATTGCAGTACATTGAGGGCTATAGAGAACATTACAGTACATGGAGGGCTATAGATCACATTACAGTACATTTAGTGCTATAGAGAACATTACAGTACATTGAGGGGTATAGAGCACATTACAGTACATTGAGGGCTATAGAGAACATTACAGTACATGGAGGGCTATAGATATTATTACAGTGCATGGGGGGCTATAGAGAACATTACAGTACATGGAGGGCTATAGATAACCTTATAGTACATGGAGGGCTATAGATATTATTACAGTATATGGAAGGCTATAGAGAACATTACAAAACATGGAGGCCTATAGAGAACCTTGCAATACATGTAGGAGAACATTACAGGACATAGAGGGCTATAGAGAACATTACAGTGCATGGAGGGCTATAGAGAACATTACAGTACATGTAGGGCTATAGAGAACATTACAGTACATGGAGGGCTATAGAGAATATTACAGTACATGGAGGTCTATAGAGAACATTACAGTACATGGAGACCATTACAGTACATGGAGTGCTATAGATAACATTATAGTACATGAAGGGCTATAGAGAACATTACAGGACATGGAGGGCTATAGAGAACATTGCAGTACATGGAGGGCTATAGAGAACATTACAGTACATGAAGGGCTATAGAGAACATTACAGTTCATGGAGGGCTATAGAGAACATTGCAGTACATGGAGGGCTATAGAGAACATTACAGTACATGGAGGGCTTTAGAGAACATTACAGTACATGGAGACCATTACAGTACATGGAGTGCTATAGATAACCTTATAGTACATGGAGGGCTATTGAGAACATTACAGTATATGGAATGCCATAGAGAACATGACAAAACATGGAGGCCTATAGAGAACCTTGCAATACATGTAGGAGAACATTACAGGACATGGAGGGCTATAGAGAACATTACAGTACATGGAGGGCTATAGAGAACATTACTCTACATGGAGGGCTATAAAGAACATTACAGTACATGGAGGGCTATAGAGAACATTACAGTACATGGAGGGCTATATGGAACATTACAGTACATGGAGGTCTATAGATAACATTACAGTCCTTCGAGGGCTATAGTGAACATTACAGTTCATGGAGGGCTAAAGATAACATTATAGTACATTGATGGCTATAGATAACATTACAGTACATTTAGGGCTATAGAGAACATTACAGTACATGGAGGGCTATAGAGCACATTACAGTACATGGAAGGATATAGAGAACATTACAGTACATGGAGGGCTTTAGAGCAAATTACAGTACATGGAGGGCTATAGAGAACATTACAGTACATATAGGGCTATAGAGAACATTACAGTACATGGAGGGCTATAGAGAACATTACAGTACATGGAGGGCTATAGAGCAAATTACAGTACATGGAGGGCTATAGAGAATATTAAAGTACATGGAGGGCTATAGAGAATATTACAGTACATGGAGGGCACTAGAGCAAATTACAGTACATGGAGGGCTATAGAGCACATTACAGTACTTGGAGGGCTATAGAGAACATTACAGTACATGGAGGGCTATGGAGAACATTACAGTACATGGAGGGTTAAAGAGAACATTACAGTACATGAAGGGCTATAGAGAACATTACAGTACATTGAGGGCTATAGAGCACATTACAGTACATGGAGGGCTATAGAGAATATTACAGTACATGGAGGGCTATAGAGTAAATTATTGTACATGGAGGGCTATAGAGTACATTACAGTACGTGGAGGGCTATAGAGAACATTACAGTACATGGAGGGCTATAGAGAACATTACAGTACATGGAGGGCTATAGAGAACATTACAGTACATGGAGGGTTAAAGAGAACATTACAGTACATGAAGGGCTATAGAGAACATTACAGTACATTGAGGGCTATAGAGCACATTACAGTACATGGAGGGCTATAGAGAATATTACAGTACATGGAGGGCTATAGAGTAAATTATTGTACATGGAGGGCTATAGAGTACATTACAGTACGTGGAGGGCTATAGAGAACATTACAGTACATGGAGGGCTATAGAGAACATTACAGTACATGGAGGGCTATAGAGAACATTACAGAACATGGAGGGCTATAGAGCAAATTATAGTACATGGAGGGCTATAGAGTACATTACAGTACATGGAGGGCTATAGAGAACATTACAAAACATGGAGGAGAACATTACAGTACATGGAGAGATATAAAGAACATTAGAGTACATTGAGGGCTATAGAGTACATTACAGTACAATTAGTGCTTTAGAGAACATTACAGAACATGGAGGGCTATAGAGAACATTACAGTACATGGAGGGCTATAGTGAACATTACAGAACATGGAGGGCTATAGAGTACATTAAAGTACATTGAGGGCTATAGAGTACATTACAGTACAATGAGTGCTTTAGAGAACATTACAGAACATGGAGGGCTATAGAGAACATTACAGTATATGGAGGGCTATAGAGAACATTATAGTACACGGAGGAGAACATTACAGTACCTGGAGTGCTATAGAAAACATTACAGTACATGGAGGGCTATAGAGCACATTACAGTACATGGAAGGATATAGAGAACATTACAGTACATGGAGGGCTTTAGAGAACATTACAGTACATGGAGATCATTACAGTACATGGAGTGCTATAGATAACATTATAGTACAATGAGGGCTATAGAGAACATTACAGTACATGAAGGGCTATAGAGAACATTACAGTACATGGAGGGCTATAGAGAACATTACAGTACATGGAGGGCTATAGAGATCATTACAGTACATGGAGGGCTATAGAGAACATCACAGTACATGGAGACCATTACAGTACATTGAGTGCTATAGATAACCTTATAGTACATGGAGAGCTATTGAGAACATTACAGTATATGGAAGGCTATAGAGAACATTACAAAACATGGAGGCCTATAGAGAACCTTGCAATACATGTAGGAGAACATTACAGGACATGGAGGGATATAGAGAACATTACAGTACATGGAGGGCTATAGAGAACATTACTCTACATTGAGGGCTATACAGAACATTGCAGTACATTGAGGGCTATAGAGAACATTACAGTACATGGAGGGCTATAGATCACATTACAGTACATTTAGGGCTATAGAGAACATTACAGTACATGGAGGGGTATAGAGCACATTACAGTACATTGAGGGCTATAGAGAACATTACAGTACATGGAGGGCTATAGATATTATTACAGTGCATGGGGGGCTATAGAGAACATTACAGTACATGGAGGGCTATAGATAACCTTATAGTACATGGAGGGCTATAGATATTATTACAGTATATGGAAGGCTATAGAGAACATTACAAAACATGGAGGCCTATAGAGAACCTTGCAATACATGTAGGAGAACATTACAGGACATAGAGGGCTATAGAGAACATTACAGTGCATGGAGGGCTATAGAGAACATTACAGTACATGTAGGGCTATAGAGAACATTACAGTACATGGAGGGCTATAGAGAATATTACAGTACATGGAGGTCTATAGAGAACATTACAGTACATGGAGACCATTACAGTACATGGATGGCTATAGTGAACATTACAGAACATGGAGGGCTATAGAGTACATTAAAGTACATTGAGGGCTATAGAGTACATTACAGTACAATGAGTGCTTTAGAGAACATTACAGAACATGGAGGGCTATAGAGAACATTACAGTATATGGAGGGCTATAGAGAACATTATAGTACACGGAGGAGAACATTACAGTACCTGGAGTGCTATAGAAAACATTACAGTACATGGAGGGCTATAGAGCACATTACAGTACATGGAAGGATATAGAGAACATTACAGTACATGGAGGGCTTTAGAGAACATTACAGTACATGGAGATCATTACAGTACATGGAGTGCTATAGATAACATTATAGTACATGGAGGGCTATAGAGAACATTACAGTACATGAAGGGCTATAGAGAACATTACAGGACATGGAGGGCTATAGAGAACATTGCAGTACATGGAGGGCTATAGAGAACATTACAGTACATGAAGGGCTATAGAGAACATTACAGTTCATGGAGGGCTATAGAGAACATTGCAGTACATGGAGGGCTATAGAGAACATTACAGTACATGGAGGGCTTTAGAGAACATTACAGTACATGGAGACCATTACAGTACATGGAGTGCTATAGATAACCTTATAGTACATGGAGGGCTATTGAGAACATTACAGTATATGGAATGCCATAGAGAACATTACAAAACATGGAGGCCTATAGAGAACCTTGCAATACATGTAGGAGAACATTACAGGACATGGAGGGCTATAGAGAACATTACAGTACATGGAGGGCTATAGAGAACATTACTCTACATGGAGGGCTATAAAGAACATTACAGTACATGGAGGGCTATAGAGAACATTACAGTACATGGAGGGCTATATGGAACATTACAGTACATGGAGGTCTATAGATAACATTACAGTCCTTCGAGGGCTATAGTGAACATTACAGTTCATGGAGGGCTAAAGATAACATTATAGTACATTGATGGCTATAGATAACATTACAGTACATTTAGGGCTATAGAGAACATTACAGTACATGGAGGGCTATAGAGCACATTACAGTACATGGAAGGATATAGAGAACATTACAGTACATGGAGGGCTTTAGAGCAAATTACAGTACATGGAGGGCTATAGAGAACATTACAGTACATATAGGGCTATAGAGAACATTACAGTACATGGAGGGCTATAGAGAACATTACAGTACATGGAGGGCTATAGAGCAAATTACAGTACATGGAGGGCTATAGAGAATATTAAAGTACATGGAGGGCTATAGAGAATATTACAGTACATGGAGGGCACTAGAGCAAATTACAGTACATGGAGGGCTATAGAGCACATTACAGTACTTGGAGGGCTATAGAGAACATTACAGTACATGGAGGGCTATGGAGAACATTACAGTACATGGAGGGTTAAAGAGAACATTACAGTACATGAAGGGCTATAGAGAACATTACAGTACATTGAGGGCTATAGAGCACATTACAGTACATGGAGGGCTATAGAGAATATTACAGTACATGGAGGGCTATAGAGTAAATTATTGTACATGGAGGGCTATAGAGTACATTACAGTACGTGGAGGGCTATAGAGAACATTACAGTACATGGAGGGCTATAGAGAACATTACAGTACATGGAGGGCTATAGAGAACATTACAGTACATGGAGGGTTAAAGAGAACATTACAGTACATGAAGGGCTATAGAGAACATTACAGTACATTGAGGGCTATAGAGCACATTACAGTACATGGAGGGCTATAGAGAATATTACAGTACATGGAGGGCTATAGAGTAAATTATTGTACATGGAGGGCTATAGAGTACATTACAGTATGTGGAGGGCTATAGAGAACATTACAGTACATGGAGGGCTATAGAGAACATTACAGTACATGGAGGGCTATAGAGAACATTACAGAACATGGAGGGCTATAGAGCAAATTATAGTACATGGAGGGCTATAGAGTACATTACAGTACATGGAGGGCTATAGAGAACATTACAAAACATGGAGGAGAACATTACAGTACATGGAGAGATATAAAGAACATTAGAGTACATTGAGGGCTATAGAGTACATTACAGTACAATTAGTGCTTTAGAGAACATTACAGAACATGGAGGGCTATAGAGAACATTACAGTACATGGAGGGCTATAGTGAACATTACAGAACATGGAGGGCTATAGAGTACATTAAAGTACATTGAGGGCTATAGAGTACATTACAGTACAATGAGTGCTTTAGAGAACATTACAGAACATGGAGGGCTATAGAGAACATTACAGTATATGGAGGGCTATAGAGAACATTATAGTACACGGAGGAGAACATTACAGTACCTGGAGTGCTATAGAAAACATTACAGTAAATGGAGGGCTATAGAGCACATTACAGTACATGGAAGGATATAGAGAACATTACAGTACATGGAGGGCTTTAGAGAACATTACAGTACATGGAGATCATTACAGTACATGGAGTGCTATAGATAACATTATAGTACAATGAGGGCTATAGAGAACATTACAGTACATGAAGGGCTATAGAGAACATTACAGTACATGGAGGGCTATAGAGAACATTACAGTACATGGAGGGCTATAGAGATCATTACAGTACATGGAGGGCTATAGAGAACATCACAGTACATGGAGACCATTACAGTACATTGAGTGCTATAGATAACCTTATAGTACATGGAGAGCTATTGAGAACATTACAGTATATGGAAGGCTATAGAGAACATTACAAAACATGGAGGCCTATAGAGAACCTTGCAATACATGTAGGAGAACATTACAGGACATGGAGGGATATAGAGAACATTACAGTACATGGAGGGCTATAGAGAACATTACTCTACATTGAGGGCTATACAGAACATTGCAGTACATTGAGGGCTATAGAGAACATTACAGTACATGGAGGGCTATAGATCACATTACAGTACATTTAGGGCTATAGAGAACATTACAGTACATGGAGGGGTATAGAGCACATTACAGTACATTGAGGGCTATAGAGAACATTACAGTACATGGAGGGCTATAGATATTATTACAGTGCATGGGGGGCTATAGAGAACATTACAGTACATGGAGGGCTATAGATAACCTTATAGTACATGGAGGGCTATAGATATTATTACAGTATATGGAAGGCTATAGAGAACATTACAAAACATGGAGGCCTATAGAGAACCTTGCAATACATGTAGGAGAACATTACAGGACATAGAGGGCTATAGAGAACATTACAGTGCATGGAGGGCTATAGAGAACATTACAGTACATGTAGGGCTATAGAGAACATTACAGTACATGGAGGGCTATAGAGAATATTACAGTACATGGAGGTCTATAGAGAACATTACAGTACATGGAGACCATTACAGTACATGGATGGCTATAGTGAACATTACAGAACATGGAGGGCTATAGAGTACATTAAAGTACATTGAGGTCTATAGAGTACATTACAGTACAATGAGTGCTTTAGAGAACATTACAGAACATGGAGGGCTATAGAGAACATTACAGTATATGGAGGGCTATAGAGAACATTATAGTACACGGAGGAGAACATTACAGTACCTGGAGTGCTATAGAAAACATTACAGTACATGGAGGGCTATAGAGCACATTACAGTACATGGAAGGATATAGAGAACATTACAGTACATGGAGGGCTTTAGAGAACATTACAGTACATGGAGATCATTACAGTACATGGAGTGCTATCGATAACATTATAGTACATGGAGGGCTATAGAGAACATTACAGTACATGAAGGGCTATAGAGAACATTACAGTACATGGAGGGCTATAGAGAACATTACAGTACATGGCGGGCTATAGAGATCATTACAGTACATGGAGGGCTATAGAGAACATCACAGTACATGGAGACCATTACAGTACATTGAGTGCTATAGATAACCTTATAGTACATGGAGGGCTATTGAGAACATTACAGTATATGGAAGGCTATAGAGAACATTACAAAACATGGAGGCCTATAGAGAACCTTGCAATACATGTAGGAGAACATTACAGGACATGGAGGGCTATAGAGAACATTACAGTACATGGAGGGCTATAGAGAACATTACTCTACATTGAGGGCTATACAGAACATTGCAGTACATTGAGGGCTATAGAGAACATTACAGTACATGGAGGGCTATAGATCACATTACAGTACATTTAGTGCTATAGAGAACATTACAGTACATTGAGGGGTATAGAGCACATTACAGTACATTGAGGGCTATAGAGAACATTACAGTACATGGAGGGCTATAGATATTATTACAGTGCATGGGGGGCTATAGAGAACATTACAGTACATGGAGGGCTATAGATAACCTTATAGTACATGGAGGGCTATAGATATTATTACAGTATATGGAAGGCTATAGAGAACATTACAAAACATGGAGGCCTATAGAGAACCTTGCAATACATGTAGGAGAACATTACAGGACATAGAGGGCTATAGAGAACATTACAGTGCATGGAGGGCTATAGAGAACATTACAGTACATGTAGGGCTATAGAGAACATTACAGTACATGGAGGGCTATAGAGAATATTACAGTACATGGAGGTCTATAGAGAACATTACAGTACATGGAGACCATTACAGTACATGGAGTGCTATAGATAACATTATAGTACATGGAGGGCTATAGAGAACATTACAGTACATGAAGGGCTATAGAGAACATTACAGGACATGGAGGGCTATAGAGAACATTGCAGTACATGGAGGGCTATAGAGAACATTACAGTACATGAAGGGCTATAGAGAACATTACAGTTCATGGAGGGCTATAGAGAACATTGCAGTACATGGAGGGCTATAGAGAACATTACAGTACATGGAGGGCTTTAGAGAACATTACAGTACATGGAGACCATTACAGTACATGGAGTGCTATAGATAACCTTATAGTACATGGAGGGCTATTGAGAACATTACAGTATATGGAATGCCATAGAGAACATTACAAAACATGGAGGCCTATAGAGAACCTTGCAATACATGTAGGAGAACATTACAGGACATGGAGGGCTATAGAGAACATTACAGTACATGGAGGGCTATAGAGAACATTACTCTACATGGAGGGCTATAAAGAACATTACAGTACATGGAGGGCTATAGAGAACATTACAGTACATGGAGGGCTATATGGAACATTACAGTACATGGAGGTCTATAGATAACATTACAGTCCTTCGAGGGCTATAGTGAACATTACAGTTCATGGAGGGCTAAAGATAACATTATAGTACATTGATGGCTAAAGATAACATTACAGTACATTTAGGGCTATAGAGAACATTACAGTACATGGAGGGCTATAGTGCACATTACAGTACATTGAGGGCTATAGAGAACATTACAGTACATGGAGGGCTATAGATAGTATTACAGTACATGGAGGGCTATAGAGAACATTACAGTACATGGAGGGCTATAGATAACATTATAAAACATGGAGGCCTATAGAGAACCTTGCAATACATGTAGGAAAGCATTACAGGACATGTAGGGCTATATAGAACATTACAGTACATGAAGGGCTATAGATAACATTACAGTACATGGAGGGCTGTAGAGAACATTACAGTACATGTAGGGCTATTGAGAACATTACAGTACATGGAGGGCTATAGATATTATTACAGTACATGGAGGGCTATTGAGAACATTACAGTATATGGAAGGCTATAGAAAACATTACAAAACATGGAGGCCTATAGAGAACCTTGCAATACATGTAGGAAAGCATTACAGGACATGTAGGGCTATAGAGAACATTACAGTACATGAAGGGCTATAGATAACATTACAGTACATGGAGGGCTGTAGAGAACATTACAGTACATGTAGGGCTATTGAGAACATTACAGTATATGGAATGCCATAGAGAACATTACAAAACATGGAGGCCTATAGAGAACCTTGCAATACATGTAGGAGAACATTACAGGACATGGAGGGCTATAGAGAACATTACAGTACATGGAGGGCTATAGAGAACATTACTCTACATGGAGGGCTATAAAGAACATTACAGTACATGGAGGGCTATAGAGAACATTACAGTACATGGAGGGCTATATGGAACATTACAGTACATGGAGGTCTATAGATAACATTACAGTCCTTCGAGGGCTATAGTGAACATTACAGTTCATGGAGGGCTAAAGATAACATTATAGTACATTGATGGCTATAGATAACATTACAGTACATTTAGGGCTATAGAGAACATTACAGTACATGGAGGGCTATAGTGCACATTACAGTACATTGAGGGCTATAGAGAACATTACAGTACATGGAGGGCTATAGATATTATTACAGTACATGGAGGGCTATAGAGAACATTACAGTACATGGAGGGCTATAGATAACATTATAGTACATGGAGGGCTATTGAGAACATTACAGTATATGGAAGGCTATAGAAAACATTACAAAACATGGAGGCCTATAGAGAACCTTGCAATACATGTAGGAAAGCATTACAGTACATGTAGGGCTATAGAGAACATTACAGTACATATAGGGCTATAGATAACATTACAGTACATGGAGGGCTGTAGAGAACATTACAGTACATGTAGGGCTATAGAGAACATTACAGTACATGGAGGTCTATAGATAACATTACAGTACATATAGGGCTATAGATAACATTACAGTACATGGAGGGCTGTAGAGAACATTACAGTACATGTAGGGCTATAGAGAACATTACAGTACATGGAGGTCTATAGATAACATTACAGTCCATGGAGGGCTATAGTGAACATTACAGTACATGTAGGGCTATAGAGAACATTACAGTACATGGAGGTCTATAGATAACATTACAGTCCATGGAGGGCTATAGTGAACATTACAGTTCATGGAGGGCTAAAGATAACATTAGAGTACATTGAGGGCTATAGAGAACATTACAGTACATGGAGGGCTATAGATATTATTACAGTGCATGGGGGGCTATAGAGAACATTACAGTACATGGAGGGCTATAGATAACCTTATAGTACATGGAGGGCTATAGATATTATTACAGTATATGGAAGGCTATAGAGAACATTACAAAACATGGAGGCCTATAGAGAACCTTGCAATACATGTAGGAGAACATTACAGGACATAGAGGGCTATAGAGAACATTACAGTGCATGGAGGGCTATAGAGAACATTACAGTACATGTAGGGCTATAGAGAACATTACAGTACATGGAGGGCTATAGAGAATATTACAGTACATGGAGGTCTATAGAGAACATTACAGTACATGGAGACCATTACAGTACATGGAGTGCTATAGATAACATTATAGTACATGGAGGGCTATAGAGAACATTACAGTACATGAAGGGCTATAGAGAACATTACAGGACATGGAGGGCTATAGAGAACATTGCAGTACATGGAGGGCTATAGAGAACATTACAGTACATGAAGGGCTATAGAGAACATTACAGTTCATGGAGGGCTATAGAGAACATTGCAGTACATGGAGGGCTATAGAGAACATTACAGTACATGGAGGGCTTTAGAGAACATTACAGTACATGGAGACCATTACAGTACATGGAGTGCTATAGATAACCTTATAGTACATGGAGGGCTATTGAGAACATTACAGTATATGGAATGCCATAGAGAACATTACAAAACATGGAGGCCTATAGAGAACCTTGCAATACATGTATGAGAACATTACAGGACATGGAGGGCTATAGAGAACATTACAGTACATGGAGGGCTATAGAGAACATTACTCTACATGGAGGGCTATAAAGAACATTACAGTACATGGAGGGCTATAGAGAACATTACAGTACATGGAGGGCTATATGGAACATTACAGTACATGGAGGTCTATAGATAACATTACAGTCCTTCGAGGGCTATAGTGAACATTACAGTTCATGGAGGGCTAAAGATAACATTATAGTACATTGATGGCTAAAGATAACATTACAGTACATTTAGGGCTATAGAGAACATTACAGTACATGGAGGGCTATAGTGCACATTACAGTACATTGAGGGCTATAGAGAACATTACAGTACATGGAGGGCTATAGATAGTATTACAGTACATGGAGGGCTATAGAGAACATTACAGTACATGGAGGGCTATAGATAACATTATAAAACATGGAGGCCTATAGAGAACCTTGCAATACATGTAGGAAAGCATTACAGGACATGTAGGGCTATATAGAACATTACAGTACATGAAGGGCTATAGATAACATTACAGTACATGGAGGGCTGTAGAGAACATTACAGTACATGTAGGGCTATTGAGAACATTACAGTACATGGAGGGCTATAGATATTATTACAGTACATGGAGGGCTATTGAGAACATTACAGTATATGGAAGGCTATAGAAAACATTACAAAACATGGAGGCCTATAGAGAACCTTGCAATACATGTAGGAAAGCATTACAGGACATGTAGGGCTATAGAGAACATTACAGTACATGAAGGGCTATAGATAACATTACAGTACATGGAGGGCTGTAGAGAACATTACAGTACATGTAGGGCTATTGAGAACATTACAGTATATGGAATGCCATAGAGAACATTACAAAACATGGAGGCCTATAGAGAACCTTGCAATACATGTAGGAGAACATTACAGGACATGGAGGGCTATAGAGAACATTACAGTACATGGAGGGCTATAGAGAACATTACTCTACATGGAGGGCTATAAAGAACATTACAGTACATGGAGGGCTATAGAGAACATTACAGTACATGGAGGGCTATATGGAACATTACAGTACATGGAGGTCTATAGATAACATTACAGTCCTTCGAGGGCTATAGTGAACATTACAGTTCATGGAGGGCTAAAGATAACATTATAGTACATTGATGGCTATAGATAACATTACAGTACATTTAGGGCTATAGAGAACATTACAGTACATGGAGGGCTATAGTGCACATTACAGTACATTGAGGGCTATAGAGAACATTACAGTACATGGAGGGCTATAGATATTATTACAGTACATGGAGGGCTATAGAGAACATTACAGTACATGGAGGGCTATAGATAACATTATAGTACATGGAGGGCTATTGAGAACATTACAGTATATGGAAGGCTATAGAAAACATTACAAAACATGGAGGCCTATAGAGAACCTTGCAATACATGTAGGAAAGCATTACAGTACATGTAGGGCTATAGAGAACATTACAGTACATATAGGGCTATAGATAACATTACAGTACATGGAGGGCTGTAGAGAACATTACAGTACATGTAGGGCTATAGAGAACATTACAGTACATGGAGGTCTATAGATAACATTACAGTACATATAGGGCTATAGATAACATTACAGTACATGGAGGGCTGTAGAGAACATTACAGTACATGTAGGGCTATAGAGAACATTACAGTACATGGAGGTCTATAGATAACATTACAGTCCATGGAGGGCTATAGTGAACATTACAGTACATGTAGGGCTATAGAGAACATTACAGTACATGGAGGTCTATAGATAACATTACAGTCCATGGAGGGCTATAGTGAACATTACAGTTCATGGAGGGCTAAAGATAACATTAGAGTACATTGAGGGCTATAGAGAACATTACAGTACATGGAGGGCTATAGATAACATTAGAGTACATTGAGGGCTATAGAGAACATTACAGTACTTTGAGGGCTATAGATAACATTACAGTACATGGAGGGCTATAGATAACATTACAGTACTTTGAGGGCTATAGAGAACATTACAGTACATGGAGGGCTATAGATAACATTAGAGTACATTGAGGGCTATAGAGAACATTACAGTACTTTGAGGGCTATAGATAACATTACAGTACATGGAGGGCTATAGATAACATTAGAGTACATTGAGGGCTATAGAGAACATTACAGTACTTTGAGGGCTATCGAGAACATTACAGTACAAAGAGGGATATAGAGAATAGAGCATTTTGAAAAATTGGTTGTGTATATGACAATACGTATAGACAGAATATGCATGCAGTTGATATTATTTCACTTTGAATATTTAGATTTTTACTTCCCCAAACTATCCATAAAGGTGTGAAGGATATTTAAAGAGACTACACCTCGTCCCAGTGCCCAAGAAGGCACACCCCACTGTCCTGAATGACTTCAGACCTGTAGCGCTAAGATCCCACATCATGAAGACCCTGGAAAGGTTAGTCCTCGCTCACCTCAGACCCCTTGTGTGTACGTCACATTTGCATACCAGCGCAACATCGGGGTGGATGATGCAATCATCTACCTTCTGCAGAGGGCCTACTCTCACCTGGACAACGCAGGTTGCACTGTGAGGGTTATGTTTTTTGACTTCTCCAGTGCCTTCAATACCATTCAGCCCCTGCTACTGGGTGAGAAGATGAGGAGGATGAACGTGGAAGCACCCTTAGTCTCCTGGGTCACGGACTACCTGACCGGTAGGCCACATTTTGTGCGACTACAGAGCTGTGTGTCAGAACGGGCAGTTAGCAACACAGGGGCCCCCCAGGGAATGGTCCTGTCCCCCTTCCTGTTCACCCTCTACACCTCAGACTTCAGATATAACTCTGAAACATGCCACCTACAGAAGTTCTCGGATGACTCCGCAATTGTAGAGTGCATCAGGGGTGGGCAGGAGGAGGAGTACAGCAGCACAATCAGTGACTTTGTGTTGTGGTGTGAGCAGAACCACCTTCAGCTCAACATCAGCAAAACAAAGGAGATGGTGGTGGACTTCAGGAGAACCAAGGCATAACTGAATGCAGTCCCTATACAGGGGATGGATGTGGAAATGGTTGGGTCATACAAGTTCCTGGAAGTCCACATAGACAACAGGCTGGAATGGGCTGGTAACACCGGGGCCCTGTACAAAAAGGGCCTTAGCCGACTCTACTTTCTGAGGAGGCTCAGGTCCTTCAACGTGTGCAGTAAACTACTGCATACCTTCTACCAGTCTGTGGTTTTTTTGCACTGGTGTGCTGGGGAGCAAACATTAAAGCCGGTGATGCTTCTCGGGTAAATATGCTGATCAGGAAGGCTAGCTCTGTCCTGGGGATGAGCCTTGACACTCTAGAGGAGGTGGTGGAGAGATGGATCCTGGCCAAACTGCTGGCCATCATGGACAACGTCACACACCCTCTCCACGCCATGGTTATGACGCAGAGGAGCACCTTCAGTCACAGACTGATCCCACCACAGTGTGCCAGAGAGCGCTACAGGAGGTCAATCCTGCCGGCGGCTATTAGACTATATAATGCCTCACCGGGGTGCCGTGCCGTCGGCAACATAGATCTGGAACTGTTGGGGTGCTAGGACCTAGTTTAACAATTATGCATCCATCCGTGAGTAACTCTGGTCCTTCATCACTCATTCACTCAGGACCTATTTATTCATGCAGGTCTGTATATACATACTCATGTACAGTTGTTTTATCATATCACGTGCAATATTGCTAGTAATTCTTGGACCTAACTTACATAGGCATTCACTCAGGAATGCATATTAGTATCCTGTCAGTTGCACCTTTTCTCATTGCTTTTAGTATATCGAAAGTGCAATACGTGCAGTTGTTTGTAATTAAACCCTGCGCACTAAGGACTGTATTTTAAGGGAATTACTATTATTACCCCAAATTATATCATACACACATTTAGCTATTTAAGTATCTCTTCCTGTCATTTACCTGTACAGTTTGTGTAACAATGCAAGTATTCACTTATCTGTAAATATAACTGTATATTTACCTGTACAGCTAATTTAACCATGCAAAATATTCACTTACCTGTTCATTTAGCCAGTCTGTCTATTAAGTAAACTAATATTACCTCGCTCATATCATATGCATTTTTAGCTACTGAAGTATTTCTCTGCCATCGACCTGTATAGTATAGTTAACCATCCAACATCCACCAATGTATAGTGTACATATTCAGCCAACCACCCATACTATGCAATGTCTTTTTATAGCTTTTTTTGCACTCCAGATATCTTGTATTTCTATACTTTTTCCATACTGCCGCTCTATGTATCATGTACCGTGTATCTGTCTTTTGTGTACTTTCGTTGTGGCATTTTGCACCTGCCCTGTGTTTTGTTGTTCTATCTATCTATCTATCTATCTATCTATCTATCTATCTATCTATCTATCTATCTATCTATCTATCTATCTATCTATCTATCTATCTATCTATCTATCTATCTATCTATCTATCCATCTATCTATCTATCTTTCTTATCCTCCCTATCAGTATGCTAACTACACCTTATCCTCCCCATCAGTATGGTAACTACACCTTATCCTCCCCCATCAGTATGCTAACTGAATCCTTATCCTCCCCATCAGTATGCTAACTGCACCTTGTCCTCCACATCAGTATGCTAACTGCACCTTATCCTCCCCCATTAATATCCTAACTACACCTTATCCTCCCGATCAGTATGCTAACTACACCTTAACCTCCCCATCAGTATGCTCACTACACCTTATCCCCCCATCAGTATGCTAACTACACCTTGTTTACCCCATCAGTATGCTAACTGCACCTTGTCCTCCCCATCAGTATGCTAACTACACCTTATCCCCCCATCAGTATGCTAACTACACATTATCCTCCCCCATCAGTATGCTACCTACCCCTTACCCTCCCCCATCAGTATGCTATCTACACCTTATCTTCCCCCATCAGTTTGCTACAAAAATGTACATTGCGATCAAGAGAATGAGTGAGAGACTTTGATTTTGTGTTTTATGTGTTTAATCTTTAAGGAGCCAGACATAATCTTAGCCGTGTGAAAAGACTGAAAATTGTCACTATGGGAAAACCATACAAGAGCAGACCTCAGAGTTTTCAATTCAAACGGAGTCCAACAATCAATCCAAGGCGTTACAGACTAACTGCTAATGGATTTCCAGAGAGAGGAATGTAGGAGAGAAGAGAAAAATGTTAAATGAAAAAGATGCTATCAGAGCCAATCACAACCCCTCATTCAGAATTTTTTATATTTGTTTTGTGATTCAGGGCGGTCCCCCGAAATCAAATGTCTGTTGGTTTTTGTTTGTCCTCAGTAAATAAACTTTGAATCTGTATGATACCAAGTCAAGAAAAACTATGTGATTGACTTGACAGAGAATCAGGGTGGTCTTTATGGCAGAAATTAAACAAGATGGTTTTCATAGATAGATGGGAGGGGTTGAGGGGAACTGAAGGATGGGACTAAAAACAAACAAAATACGTAAAATATACTGTGTCTTAAAATGTATTAGGGTTAGGGGAAAATAATAAAGGAAAATATATAAAAACAATATATATATTTACAGAAGAAATATGAGGGATTGGAAATTATTTTTATTGAATTAAAAGGCAAGTCAGTTAAGAACAAATTCTTATTCACAATGACGGCCTACCCCGGCCAAACCTGGACGATGCTGGGCCAATTGTGCACGATGATATAGACAATTACATTTATGGAAGCCACAATCTATCTAAAATATTAAAGACAAACTATTGACCGTGTTCCCTGGGTTGTTAGTATAGACTGGGGGGATGAGAGAGTGGGAAAGAGAAAGAGAGAGAGAGAGAGGAGAGAGAGAGAGAGTGAGAGAGAGAGAGAGAGAAATAGAGAGAGAGAGAGAGAGAGAGAGAGAGAGAGAGAGAGAGAGGAGTCTCATAAAGAATGGCTGAAAATAGTTAATTCTAGTTATCCTTCTGAATTAGTTAGGAGAGTCAGTCTGACAGGTCTCACCCTCTGTTCTCAAACCCACAACAGTGGGCTCAGGATGTTGATTTAGATACTTCTCAAACTCACAACAATAGGGTCAGAAAGTTGATGTAGTTACTTACATCAACTATGCAGGCCTGGCCTCTCACTCCACACGCCCACCAGTTTAACTGTAGAGGAGAGAGAAGCAGAGACTGGGTGAGACCTTGTCTTACACCGCTACAGGCTAGGCGACGGGAGGGAGAGTGGGTGTTGTATGCATGTGAAGTAAACACACGCATGCCCACACAAACACACACACACACACACTGGTTCACACACTCAGACCCTACGGAGTTGCAGTGCTAAACGGCCCTCTGGCCCTGTTCTCTGCATGGATTGAGTGTGTGTCAGCCCTGGTCCCGGACATTCTGGTTTGTTTCTTTGTTGTTTTCCATCCTGCCTGGCTGTGTTTTGCATAAGGACCTGGCTTCTGGAATGTCGTTACACTGCTGTTTAGATCTCTGTCAAGTTCTTAAGTGATTATTACAGAGTTCAAGGGCTTAGATGGAGATGAGAGGGAATAGGGGGAAGAGTGTGTGTGTAGCGGGAAGTGTGTGAACATGTACTTGCATGCGTCTATGCTTATATGTGTGTGTGTGTGTGTGTGTGTGTGTGTGTGTGTGTGTGTGTGTGTGTGCGTGCGTGCGTGCGTGCGTGCGTGCGTGCGTGCGTGCGTGCGTGCGTGCGTGTGTCTGTATGTGTGTGTGTGTGTGTGTGTGTGTGTGTGTGTGTGTGTGTGTGTGTGTGTGTGTGTGTGTGTGTGTGTGTGTGTGTGTGTGTGTGTGTGTGGATGTCAGGTGGTGTGAGCGATTTCCACAGGCCAGAGGAAAAGAGCAATGAGAGCACATGCCTAGAGGCTTAGTGTACAGGATGGGAGGAGAGAGGGAGGGAAGGAGGGAGAGAGAGAGAGAGAGAGAGAGAGAGAGAGGGAGGGAGGCAGGGAGGGAGGGGAAATCGGAAGAGAAGAGTTTCTTATTCTCTCTTTATCTTGGATTGAACTCTGCAGACCTCCATTTCAGATGCAAATGGAAAATGATCCAAGCAAGGTCAAACTTGTTCATCCTGTTTCTCACTCCACTCGTAATGAAGAAAGATACAGTTCAAACGATTTGCGTACAAACCTGCCCCAGGAAATGGTGATGGACACATGGGTATAACAACACATGGGGCGGAGAGAGAGAGACAGCCATAGAGATTGTCAGTGGCATGGAGATGCCTTGTTTAAATGTGTCATCAACAAACCGCTCTAAGATTGAGTGTAAACTTGTTCAATGGTTTAGTTTTGTTCAAAGCAGTATTTTACAGGGAGTCGAAGCCAATCAGACATGTTGTTGGGTTAATAAGGTAATCTAGAGGTCAAATTGGGGCTTTCATGACGTATAATGATGTATGCAAACATATAAATTATACCTACAAGTCTGAATTTGTCCCTCAGACCTCAGCTAAAAATATTTCACCAGAAGACAGAAAATGTTGACCCTAAACCGTGATAATAGGACAGCAAGTAACACTATTAATCTTGGTATAGTACGGCATCTCACCGCTTTAAGAGACACTGCGGGGGTATGCTAGAAGACGTTGTGAAACTCCCATTTTATTTCAGATGTGTGACTTTCGCGGTAATGAGTTTTCACCCTGTTTCATTGGCGATCCTCGGTGCGGCTTGGTGAGAGCCACAAATTGGCAGCATCACCAATGAAGCAGTATAGAATGGTGTCGGTCAGACTGCAGTATAGAATGGTGTCGGTCAGACTGCAGTATAGAATGGTGTCTGTCAGACTGCAGTATAGAATGGTGTCGGTCAGATTACAGTATATAATGGTGTCGGTCAGACTGCAGTATAGAATGGTGTCGATCAGACTGAGAGTCAAATTACTGTAGGTTATTTTACATTATAAACTGGGTGGTTCTAGCCCTGAATGCTTATTGGCTGATAAACGTGGTATATCAGACCGTATACCACGGGTATGACAAAACATTTATTTTTACTGCTCTAATTACATTGGTAACGAGTTTATAATAGCAGTAAGGCACCTCGGGGGTTTGTGATATATGGCCAATATACCACGGCTAAGGGCTCTGTCCTTAAGAACAACCCTTAGCTGTGGTATATTGGCCATATACCACACCACCTCGTGCCTTATTGCTTAATCTTCTCCTGAACATTTAAAATGGAGGCTTTAGTGTCTGAGAGATATTCACAATTGTATTCAAATCAACATTTCATTATAATGTGCCTTATACCCTTAGTGAATATACAGTACATCCATTATGTTCTGCTTGTGTATGCCTTCAAGTCAACTTTAATCACCAAATACATTTACAAATACCCAGAATGTCCCTTACTGAGAAGGTGCTGCCAGCAACAGACAATAAACAAACAGGATACAGACTCAAGTCCACACAGACATCATACAGAATATACAATATCAGAGCAGTAAACATAAAACTCTCGCATTATTGTCCCAGTGCTCATTAGCCAACCATCCATTCATTTCATTGATGTCCTCCACCTCCATTCAACTCTTCTAATGTTGTCGATGGTACTTATCGTTTCCCGTTGTGGAAATGCATATCATTCTGCCCGTTGGTTAGAATAGCCAATACATGAATAAAGAGACTACAAAGTGCAACAAAAGCATTGTGGAAAGTCAACAAACCATGATGCATGGAAATGTATGACCAAACAGCCATTAAGCAGAATGATGCTAACTGTTATTCGTTCAATGTGACTGTCGAAGAGCTTTTCATAAGCCAATGGTGGCCATGACATTACAGTTGGTGAATTTTCTGTACAATCGGTGTACAATCGGTGAGTAATAAGCATGAACGTCTTCTGACATTGATTGAAATTGGAATCAGAATTGGAATCAGTAATCGGATACAAATATTATTCTGTTGTAATGTCATATACTCCAACCTCCTTTGTCCAGGGTCATGTATGAATATATATTGTATACCATTCAGTAGTGTCTGTATTAATTATATTTCTGGTCTGTTTCTGGTCTGTCTATTTGCCAACGAGAGAAGATAACATTGTTCAAACACCTCCATTGCTGTGGATCATAGCGGATTATTACGCTGAAATGTGTTTGCTGTCATACTCCTCCTTCTTCCTTCCTTCCTCCATTCATTCTTCCATCAATATGTTGCTCTTCCCACTGTCCCTCTATCCTTTTCTCAACATTGTCTCTCCTCCTCCATTCTTTCATTTGTTCTCGATATGTTGATCGCCTTGTCTCCAGCATTTCTCCTCCATCCCTTCTCAATCGTTGCTCTCCCATATGTTATCTCTCTCCCCTCCATCCCTTCTCAATCGTTGCTCTCCCATATGTTATCTATCTCTCTCCTCCATCCCTTCTGAATCGTTGCTCTCCCATATGTTATCTCTCTCCTCCACTTCTTCTCAATCGTTGCTCTCCCATATGTTATCTCTCTCTCCTCCACCCCTTCTTAATCGTTGATCTCCCATATGTTATCTCTCTCTCTCCTCCACTCCTTCTCAATCATTGCTCTCCCATATGTTATCTCCCTCTCCTCCACCCCTTTTCAATCGTTGCTCTCCCATATGTTATCTCTCTCCTCCACTTCTTCTCAATCGTTGCTCTCCCATATGTTATCTCTCTCTCCTCCATCCCTTCTCAATCGTTGTTCTCCCATATGTTATCTCTCTCTTTCCTCCATCCCTCTCTCCTCTCATGTTTGCTCCTCTTCCCCCTCTCTTCCACTCTTCTCTCAATTCACTAACTCCCCCCTTCTCTCGTCATCTCTCTATTCTCAGCATGGCTAATCATCCTCTTAGATCCCTCCTTCTCCATCCAGCCATCCCTCCCTCCCTGTGTCCTCTCCACTCCTAATGATGCCCAGCCTCAGTGAGCATCAGTGGAGTAAAATGTCCTGGGGACCTAAGATGATAGGAACCATTCAGTCTGTGTGCAAACATTCCGATAGCTGGACACTATTCTGAAATAGCATGCCGCCCCATTCATTACATGGAGAGTGGGACGCCACACATCATACATGTGGCTGAATGGGTCCCCTATGAATGATTGCTATGGACCTACATGGAGTCTCCTACACAGAGACACAGAATAGCGTAATTATTAGGGATATGGACCAGTGACGAATTTAAAACTACAGGTCACAAACACGGCTGTTGGGCTGCTGGGTCCAAAATGACCTCAATTAGTGTCCAGCTGTTGTAAAAGAACAAGTACAAGATAAGTTATGGGCAGCTATAAATAGTGATGAGGGAACAGTACATACCTGGTGAGTGATTAGCTAGGAATATCTTGGAATGTCTGTATGGTTAAATGATCAATGGTGAAGAGATAGAATCAGAACAAATGGTTTTCTTATACTGTCGACTACATCAAGCCCAAAGAGTTCTGTACAATCCAATATGATGCAATATGGTACAATATGATACATCATTGATCCCCGAAGTGGAGAATTTATTACACCAGCCGACAAATTACAATTAAAATTGCAATACATCACATCAACAAAACAATTCATGACATTCTGTCAAAAATTCATAGAACAAACAGTTTACCTAAAAGTCTACACTGACTAAAATATTCCACTAGAAGACATAAATGATTGACCCTCTACTGTGATAATAGTACAGGCAAGTTGTACAGCATTCATCTTGCTACAATAAGGACTCTCACAGCTGAAGTGACACTGGGGGGTATGCTAGATAATAAAGACGGTGTGAAACTGGACATCCCATTTTATTTAGGTGTGACTTTTGCATTAATGATATTTCGCCCCTTGTCATTGGCGGTCCCCAGCGCGGCTTGTCCAGAGCCACTGAGGAGGCGGTAATGACATTCAGCAGGCTAGCTAAGGAGCGGCGATCAGGGGATTGCCTAGGAACTCGAGCGGGGAGCCTGTCTTTACATGTGGAGCAGCATAAATACTCTTCTGCTCTAGCCACGGTCCTGAGAGAGCAGAAAATGATAACCAATAGCTGTTGCCTCCAAGATTGTCATGTAATGTCTTAATATTTATCTGTTCAAGATAGAAATGGGGTGGGGGGATGGAGAGAGAGAGAGGGAAGGGAAGAGAAGGGAGAAGGGAGATAGGCAGAAGATGCATTAGAAATGTTTCATCCAGTAAACCAGGACTTTCCTAATGAGACGAGCTGTGTGCTGGCATCGTCTTAGTAACCCTACTGTCCAGAGTCATAAACCTCAGGTCCGTTCGTCATGGAAACAGATCTTGTTCCATGCTCATTTTCTCCCCTCTTGTAGCGTTAAGCACCCATCGGCATTTTCCTAAATAACACATAAATTCTTCAGACAAACTGTAACGGCTACTCCTAACCCCACTGTCAGATCCTGTTAAGTGTGTGTGTGTGTGCCTGAGGCATCACCACTGCGTTATTACAACAATTCCCACTGGCAGTTAGTTTTGCCATCTTCAAACAGCAAGGTAGGGAACGAACGAACGAACGCTCTCATTGGGGGAGAAATAGTAGCGTTCGGGAAACATTCTCATTTTGAAGAATTCTGCCCTGTCGGATTCCATACCTCCTGACGGGAATCTTAACTGGTTTAGGCAGGTGTGTCTGGCCAGGTGACAGTGCTAGTCAGAGCAAATTGGGTCCGCTCAGTTTTACATGCCAGAATTTAAACCCACTGACGTGATTTGGATGGAAAAACAACACAGCAATACACATGTACTCCGTAGTCACCTGGCTAATTTAGATTACTCAGTTTGGCAGGGGAACGATGTTCCTGTCTGACCTGCATCGTGTTAATGCCATGGCTAGTTAGGGGACTCGGAGACGGCTATACATGTGTTATATACATTAGCATTGATGTGTGATCTTAAGTGCGTTTCTCTGGTCTGAATTGCAGGTGGGTGGTTTGATTAAGTATGTCGATCGGGGCAGTTTCCAGTGTGATTTCAGGCCAGGTAACCATGACTGCTCTGCTCACGCTCTCAATAATCAAGGCTACTGTTCCCTACCTGTTGTAATAACATTTTATTAATGGTAATATTCCCGTACAATTGATATGGTCAGGGAGTTATCTCTCGCTCCATTAGTTCATGAGGGGGAGTGCATTTGTAAGTGAGTGCAATTTAAAATGTGTGTGTGTTTATGTGTGTGTGAGTGTAGGTGCGTGTGAGTGTGTGTAGCTTCAGGCTTACTAACAGCAGTATCTTATTCATTAATGAGCAACCACACATTGTTGATTTTCCAAAGGTCAACAACCCAGAACGTTTAAATAATCTTCACCAAATGGAAGAAGTCTTTGGCTAACATTCTGCTCAGACTTTCTGCTCAAAAAACACAGACGTCGGAATCTGTTTAACAGTCAATTGCCTCCCCTGGTCTGACTGCTAGCATTATTGTACCAGCGGGGTCCGATTTCTCTCTCTCTCTCTCTCTCTCTCTCTCTCTCTCTCTCTCTCTGTGGACATCACTCACACCCCCGACACACACATACAGTACAAACGTGTGCGCGCACACACACACACACACACATGGCACACAAGCATAGACGCATGCAAGTACATGTTCACACACTTCCCGCTACACACACACTCTTCCCCCTATCCCCTCTCATCTCCATCTAAGCCCTTGAACTCTGTAATAATCACTTAAGAACTTGACAGAGATCTAAACAGCAGTGTAACGACATTCCAGAAGCCAGGTCCTTATGCAAAACACAGCCAGGCAGGATGGAAAACAACAAAGAAACAAACCAGAATGTCCGGGACCAGGGCTGACACACACTCAATCCATGCAGAGAACAGGGCCAGAGGGCCGTTTAGCACTGCAACTCCGTAGGGTCTGTGTGTGTGAACCAGTGTGTGATTGTGTGTGTGTGTGTGTGTGTGTTTGTGTGGGCATGCGTGTGTTTACTTCACATGCATATAACACCCACTCTCCCTCCCGTCGCCTAGCCTGTAGCGGTGTAAGACAAGGTCTCACCCAGTCTCTGCTTCTCTCTCCTCTACAGTTAAACTGGTGGACGTGTGGAGTGAGAGAGGCCAGGCCTGCATAGTTGATGTAAGTAACTACATCAACTTTCTGACCCTATTGTTGTGAGTTTGAGAAGTATCTAAATCAACATCCTGAGCCCACTGTGGGTTTGAGAACAGAGGGTGAGACCTGTCAGACTGACCCTCCTAACTAATTCAGAAGGATAACTAGAATCTCTCTCTCTCTTTCTTTGTCTTTCTCTCTCTCTCTCTCGCTCTCTCATCAAATCGTACAGCTTCAGCCTCGCTTCAATCCCTCATTGTAATTTATAAAATATGTTTCGTACAGATCGAGGGGTGTTAAGTGACTGACACTTAAGTGAGTGACGCGCCCCACCACCCAATGTCAGTGCTGTGACATTTACATTTTCCACAGCGCTCCGTGAAAGGTTACACAACTTTTCTGACTGTTGTAGGGGAACTTATTAAAGCTCACGTTCTAAAGTCTGACCATTTTTCTTGTTGACTTTATCACATTGGTAGTCAATATGGCTTGTGTTAGCGTTGTAGAGCATATTTATAAATTCATTATGTTTATACTTTTTCAGTTTATCACTTTCTTTCTGGCTGATAGAACATATTGGGTTGTTGGTAGAGATTCTAGATGTTTAAATGGGTGACTATTGAAACTCATTAATGCTCCAACACCATTGTTTTATTTTGCCAGCAGAAAAAATCTATTTCACCAATCAGATAAGCGGTTCACACACACTGACACATGCAAAACTGGCCAGTTCATTTTGCTGCTGCCTTATCCTTCATCTTCATTGAGCAAAGTAATTTCCCCGGGACTCATTTGAGTAATTGTCAGTTCTTTGCCAACAGTAATCGCACACACACACACACACACACACACACACCAATCAACTTGTCACTTATTTATTGGGCCACAGCAGAAAAGGTATGCAATGAGAAGATGAGGAGAGAGAGAAGGGGAAAAGAGAAGACAACCAAACAGCTATACCACCACCACAGTCAGAAAGATGGAGAGTCTGGGGTGGAGGAGAACACAAAAAGTAATAATGATGATGATGATGATGGTGATGATGATGATTGCAATGATGATGATGGTGATGATGGTAATGATGATGGTGATGATGATGGTGATGCTGGTAATGATGATGGTGATGATGATGGTGATGATGGTAATGATGATGGTGATGATGATGGTGATGATGATGATGATGATGATGATGATGGTGATAATGATGGTGATGGTGATGATGGTAATGATGATGATAATGATGGTGGTGATGATGATGGTGGTAATGATGATGGTGATGCTGGTAATGATGATGGTGATGATGATGGTTATAATGATGATGATGATGAAAATCTGAAATCGTTTTCATTTAGATACCAAATACGTTGAAGTGTAGGTGTTATTAGTAGCAAATCAAAAAAATACGACACATTCGAAAGACATGGCCCGCATTCCAGAGTAACTACATTGCATGATTGCATTGATGCCTGCCAGATCTCAGAACACCTGGATGGATGTTTAACATATCAGCTAACTACATCATATGATATAGCAAGCTGATGCCCAACTGCACAGTCAACGACTGTAATGTTGTTTGCCTGAAACTCGATCTTAGTCTATATGAAAAGTCCATTCCACCCCCTTTTCTAAGCGGCTGTCCAGCAGTAGAGGTCAGATGACACTACACTATGTCACGACTTGCCCTTTTGGGTGGATGGTTTATACCTTCTCTCTCCACTTTACTGAAATGGAGTTTGGAGAGAGACCCTTTGTTACCACAGAGAACGTATGGTAATATCAATAGGTTGGACAATTAACAATATTTGTATTACTTTTCTAGGTGAAAATGTCCATTGGTGTTTAAAGAATATTATGTGAAATCCGTTGGGGTCTAGGACATCGAATCAGACCACAGAATGATATAATACATATCTTGTAAATCCTAACCATACCTAGTGATAAGATTTACATGGAATTGTTATGAAATGTATGTGTTTAAATATGAAACTATTTGTGAAAAGATTAAATGTAGTTTTATCCTCCTAACATAAGATAATTGTTTCATAACTAAACTCATTCAGTAGCTACACCCAGGTGGGCAGACATTGGCTGAGAACTACGTGGAAACACGCCCTTCTCTGTCTCTTTACAAAAGCCTTTGGGAAACCATTCACGTCAGACTAAGCAGATCACAGCATAAGTTAAGGTCAGCAAATGGTTGAAAGACAACTCTATCGAACGAAATCTACGAGACCAGATAACGTAGCACTGACGACTGACATGTTAAAATTGTGAATTTCGATCAGACCAGTCAGTACATTGTGTGAGCCGATTATGGCAACTTGTTATGAACTTTGATTCACTACAGAAGAAGTGATTAGATCTTAGTGGTCGCGGTTATCAGCTGCAGTTGTGAACGCGCCCCTAAGAACAGACAATCCAGCCATAAAGACTCCAAAGGACCAGTCTTCCGTCTTCGACCCATCTATCGAAGCCAAGCTCAAAACCGTAAATATACACTCACCGGCCACTTCAGGTACAGCTTGCTGTACCGGGTTGGACCCTCTTTTGCAGAACTTAATTATTTGTGGCATAGATTCAACAAGGTGCTGGAAACATTCCTCAGAGACTTTGGTCCATATTTACATTATAGCATCACGCAGTTGCTGCAGATTTGTCGGCTGCTCATCTGTGATGCAAATCTCGCGTTCCACCACATCCCAAAAAGAGAGAGAAAGAGCTAAGGACAGGCACTTTTTTAAACGGCAGCTCTGATTGTCTTCTTAAATACCTTTTCTCTCTCCAGGTCTCTGCCTACGCCTTTCTGTTTAAACAGTGCCTTGACGTCTTTGCCTGCACACACACACACAAATCGATGACAGACGGACGGACAGACAAGTTATGTGTGTGCTCATCCAGCTGTATGTGCTTGTGTCTGCTCTCCTGTATTTGTGTGTAAGGGGTTGGCTAAGGACAGGGGTTGATGTAAACGCAGACTTGTGTGTCTGTTAGGTCTCTCAAGGTATGATCGCCTCTTGTGTGATTAAACAGTGAAATTATGTTTGAGAGAGGGGAGAATAGAGGACAGGAATGATAGAGAGAGGAGAATAGAGGACTGGAATGATAGAGAGAGAAGAATAGAGGACAGGAATGATAGAGAGAGGAGAAAGAATAGAGGACAGGAATTGTATAGGGCCTATGAAATACAGAATAATTGCACTTCATTCTTCCGAATGGACGGTAGTTAGTGCATATGATATTGATGTTAGCCTAGCTTCAACCAGGTCATATAGAAACTACCTTCCTTTGTCTTTCAATCTTCCCGCCCTCCACAAAACTCCACCCCTCCCTTTCATTGTGTAACCAGCCGTCATCTCGTGGTAGCCCACTAGGGACTCCATGATCTGATCGCTAACATGTATGATGAGTAATCGATCTATAATATATAGTATGTATGTACTGTATATGTAATTATATGTGATTCTTTAGCGAGTAAATAAATCATTAAATCAATTTGCATTGCTGATTCAACGTGATTCACCAGGGTTCATGCAGATTTAGATCTTACAATCTTCAGAATGAGACTGACTGATTAATGAGGTAATTAAATAATTGACTGCTATTGACATTAAAGATCTTCAGATCTTTAAGAGAGCGGATTCAGGAGAAACCCGCTCTATATAAATTACTGCTTCCATGGTGCCCCAGGTTATTCATGAGTTAATTGTTGCATGGTTTTTAGTTAAATCACGTCATCAATTAAACGTTAACTAATTATTCAATAAAATAACATGTCATAAATATAGTCAAAGCCAACGTTATGACAACTACGTGATGATGGAACCTGACATGACAAGATATGAGTTACATGCCTTTCACTTTTCATTTGGGCAAGCATTAAAAATGGCATCCTATTCACTATGGTCCCTGGTGAAAAACAGTGCACTATGTAGGGAATATGGTGCCATTTGGGACGCACACTTGGAATACATTAACCTTCAGCATGATCAGGCAAACCAAACAATACTCTGCCCCCCATAATACTGTTATGTAACACTGTGCAGAACACTGACGTCTGCACTGTTCCCTCAAGATTCTAGAATAGATTGAATATATTTGATGACATGTCACTGTAAAGATTCTAGTGCCTTCACACCATATTCTGGCAGAAACAATCCTGAATATAATAAATTGAGGGATGCTTATACTTGTAATGGAAATCGTTTTTTTTTTGCTTTTTTACTCCCCCTGAGACACCCGCAGGGTCATAGCCAGGGTTGCTATTGCACAGTACCCATGGAGCAATTAAAGTTAAGTACCTTTCTCAAGGGCATGTCATTGTTCCATCTGTTACCAGAGGGCGGCAGAGACCGTTCTAGAGACATTAATGACACTCAGGTGTGCCCTGTTACTTATTATGATTTTTAAAAGAGGTGTGTTTTGTGTTGTCCTTTGCAGAAGCTTGAATTGTTTACTGTGTGCGTTTCTTTCCTGAGTCAGTTTTCGAGACTTACGGTTTGTTGTTGATCTAGTGTTACTGTGATACTTCGGTTACCGTTTCTCAGTAAAGTATTATGTTTATCCTTAACCACTGATTCCTCATTTGGTCTCTTCTCTGCACCTGGTCCAACCTCACCATGTCACAGGGCAGAGTGACAAAATTGTGTTTTTACCTTGTCGACTCAGGTATTTGAACAAGCAACCTTTCTGTTACAGGCCAACACTCTAACCTTGATGCTATGTGCCACCCACCCTTAACCTTTTCAGGACATTTTCCTATGTTCAGGACTTTTCATTTTCCTGAATTATTTAATGACAATGACAAATGTAATAGGAGAATTAAACTATTTACTTATAAAACCCACTACATACAAGACCCGCTCTACCAGTCACATTCTGTTAAAGGTCCCCAAAGCACACACATCCCTGGGTCGTCTTTTCAGTTCACTCCAGCTAGCGACTGGAACGAGCTGCAACAAACACTCAAACTGGAAAGTTTTATCTCAATCTCTTCATTCAAAAGACTCAATTATTGACACTCTTACTGACAGTTGTGGCTACTTTTCGTGATGTATTGTTGTCTCTACCTTCTTGTCATTTGTGCTGTTGTCTGTGTCCAATAATGTTTGTACCCTGTTTTGTGCTGCTTCCATGTTGTGCTGCTGCCATGTTGTGTTGCTACCATGTTGTTGTCATGTTGTGTTGCTACCATGCTGTGTTGTCTTGGGTCTCTCTTTATGTAGTGTTGCATTGTCCCTCTTGTCGTGATGTGTGTTTTGACCTATATTTTTATTTAATTACTTTTTATTTTTAATTCCAGCCCTCGTCACCTCAGGAGGCCTTTTGTCTTTTGGTAGGCTGTCATTGTAAATAAGAATTTGTTCTTAACTGACTTGCCTAGTTAAATAAAGGTTAATCAAAATGAAAAAATGTATGTCTTTTTGATCGACACATATACAGTCGTGGCCAAAGGTTTTGAGAATGACACAAGTATTGGTCTCCACAAAGTTTGCTGCTTCAGTGTTCTTAGATCTTTATGGCAGTAGTTACTATGGTACACTGAAGTATAATTACAAGTATTCCATAAGTTTCAAAGGCTTTCATTGACAATGACATTCAGTTTATGCAAAGAGTCAATATTTGCAGTGTTGACCCTTCTTTTTCAAGACCTCTGCAATCCGCCCTGGCATGCTGTCAATTAACTTCTGGGCCACATCCTGACTGATGGCAGGCCATTCTTGCATAATCAATGCTTGGAGTTTGTCAGAAGTTGTGGGTGTTTGTTTGTCCACCCGCCTCTTGAGGATCGACCACAAGTTCTCAATGGGATTAAGGTCTGGGGAGTTTCCTGGCCATGGACCCAAAATGTCGATGTTTTGTTCCCAAAGCCACTTAGTTATCACTTTTGCCTTATGGCAAGGTGCTCCATCATGCTGGAAAAGGCATTGGTCGTCACCAAACTGTTCTTGGATGGTTGGGAGAAGTTGCTCTCGGAGGATGTGTTGGTACCATTCTTTATTCATGGCTGTGTTCTTAGGCAAAATTGTGAGTGAGCCCACTCCCTTGGCTGAGAAGCAACACCACACATGAATGGTCTCAGGATGCTTTACTGTTGGCATGACACAGGACTGATGGTAGCGCTCACCTTGTCTTCTCCGGACAAGGTGTTTTCCGGATGGCCCAAACAATCAGAAAGGGGATTCATCAGAGAAAATGACTCTACCCCAGTCCTCAGCAGTCCAATCCCTGTACCTTTTGCAGAATATCAGTCTGTCCCTGATGTTTTTCCTGGAGAGAAGTGGCTTCTTTGCTGCCCTTCTTGACACCAGGCCATCCTCCAAAAGTCTTCGCCTCACTGTGCGTGCAGATGCACTCACACCTGCCTGCTGCCATTCCTGAGCAAGCTCTGCACTGGTGGTGCCCAGATCAAGCAGCTGAATCAATTTTAGGAGACGGTCCTGGCGATTGCTGGACTTTCTTGGTCGCCCTGACGCGTTCTTCACAACAATTGAACCTCTCTCCTTGAAGTTCTTGATGATTCGATAAATGGTTGTTTTAGGTGCAATCTTACCAGCAGCAATATCCTTGCCTGTGAAGCCCTTTTTGTGCAAAGCAATGATGACGGCACGTGTTTCCTTGCAGGTAACCATGGTTGACAGAGGAAGAACAATGATTTCAAGCACCACCCTCCTTTTAAAGCTTCCAGTCTGTTATTCTGACTCAATCAGCATGACAGAGTGATCTCCAGCCTTATCCTTGTCAATACTCTCACCTGTGTTAACGAGACAATCACTGACATGATGGCAGCTCGTCCTTTTGTGGCAGGGCTGAAATGCGGTGGAAATGTTTTTGGGGGATTAAGTTCATTTTCATGGCAAAGAGGGACATTGCAATTAATTGCAATTAATCTGATCACTCTTCATGACATTCTGGAGTATATGCAAATTGCCATCATCAACACTGAGGCAGCAAACTTTGTGGAGACCAATACTTGTGTCATTCTCAAAACTTTTGGCCACGACTGTAGATGTGGCATTAACATCTCTGGTATAATATAACTAGCTGTATGATTGACAAGAGAAAATGTCTGTAGGTGTGTGATTGACAAGATCATCTGTCCGTAGGTGTGTGATTGACAAGATAGACTGTGTGTAGGTGTTTGATTGACAAGAAACTGTCTGTAGGTGTTTGATTGACAAGAGAAAATGTCTGTCCTTTTTATAGGACAGACATTTATATGTTCAACTACATAAAAAGAGGTAAAAAAATGACTATAGTAAGTTCCTTTTTAAGTGACAAAGTAAAAGGGTTGATTGTAACAGGGTTGACAATTTCATCTTAAATCAGTCATAAAACTATTTCAGATGCACATGCATTTATTATTTCAGCGCAATGAAAACTAATGGGACATATTGAGCGAAGCATTTATAGTCTATCTATGCGTAACAGTTTTCCACCACAAAACACCAGCAAATGACCAAAAAGAATGATTTGACTATTACATGTTCAATGTTTCTTTTGAATATAAATATTAATCAGGAATCAGGTTTCAGCATCTTAAAATGAAAATTAGTGACAGACGTAAATTACAGTGACGTGCCTATGAAAATTAATGTCATCTTCATGTTTTTCTGCATGATAAAATACATTTCTGAGCTAGTACTTCCCAAATTTGCGGTGATCTGGGACAAAATGCTTCAAGAAGGCCAGAGGAAAGGCAACCTTGCTGAACATCCTTCCCATGCCCGTCAAACTCCAAACTCAATACAACCTTGCTGAATGCCCTTCCCATGCCCGTCAAACTCCAAACTCAATACAACCTTGCTGAATGCCTTTCCCATGCCCTTCAAACTCCAAACTCAATGCAACCTTGCTGTATGCCCTTTCCATGCCCTTCAAACTCCAAATTCAATGCAAGGCATTGACCTACGGGCTTCTATCTTATAGTGCCAGCTAACGGACGCCGAAAGGCAGAGAGCTTCACTCAATATGTCCCATTCGTTTTCATTGCGCTGAAATAATAAATGCACATGCGTATTGCCGTGAAAAAAGTAATGGGATAGGCTGGACAATAGGCAGTAGGCAGTGGTGTAAAGTGCTTCAGTAAAAATACTTTTAAGCACTACTTAAGTAGTTTTTTGGGGTATCTGTACTTAACTTTACTATTTACATTTTTTACTAAAGAAATGAATGTACTTTAGAATTATGGCACCTATCAATATAACACTTTGTCATCCCTACTGCCTCTGATCTGGCGGACTCACGAAACACAAATACTGTGTTTGTTAATTATGTCTGAGTGTTGGAGTGTGCCCCTGTCTGTCCGTAATTAATATATTGATGTATAGCTTTTACTTTTACTTTGTACTTTTACTCAAGTATGACAATTGAGTACTTTGAATATCACTGTACTTAAGTACATTTAAAACCAGCTACTTTCAGAGTTTTACTCAAGTAGCATTTCACTGGGTAACTTTTACTTGAGTCATTTTCTTTTACTATTTCTTTACTTTTACTCAAGTATTACAATTTAGTACTTTTTCCACCACTGGCAGTAGGATATGCAGCGCTCGCTCCTGCCTGTGGACGTCACAGGTCATCTGCCGCCTTTTGGAGGTTACGTTTGTTTTACGTCTAGCTAAAGGAAACTGATCAAGATGGATAACATAATGCATCTGAAATAGTTTTCAAAGTTGGATTTTCAGGCTAAACAGGAGGTAATAAGGGATGGAAGACCAACAGCTGAGCTTAGGGACTTACATCAAAGGAATGGACAGAAAATGACACAATCTGAGTGGCATCAACAGAAAGACTGTCTCTGCTGCTTCCCCTGCCTGCTGTTCTACACTAGCGACAGCGTGTGGACAAGAGCCGGTTATTGCGACTTGAACAACTATTGCCTATAGCACTCAACAAACATGAGAAATCTGTGTCTCACATCCAAAGCCTGATAGCTCTTAAGACATTTGTCAGCTCATGGATAGATCTGGCATTGAATGAACAATGGAGATTGAACATCAGCATGCACAATGCAAAGGTAAACTAGAACCGTGAGATTTTGAAAGACCTAGCTAATTAATGCTACATCATGCTAGCTACAGTAGTGAAAGACCTAGCTAATTAATGCTACATTATGCTAGCTACAGTAGTGAAAGACCTAGCTAATTAATGCTACATCATGCTACCTACAGTAGTGACAGACCTAGCTAATTAATGCTACATCATGCTACCTGGCCGATCAGAGTAGAGAGGGGGGCAATATACTATAACATACTGGACAATATCAATGTTCAGATGAGAGCTAGGTTTGACCATTTTGGTTAACTTAATTTCCTTGGATTAGTGGACTGCAAAAACTGAAGGAAACAATAACAATAACTAAGTTTCCATCCAACCATTTTATGCCAGTAAAGTATGTTGGATAAAAAATGTAATGACAGGCCTGATGGAAAGAGATAATTTGTTGGTAAACTTTCTATATGTTGACAAAAGAAGATACGCTAGACAAGGTGGGATCTTTTTGTGTCTGTAAAATTAATTACGTGAGAAATGGCGCTGGAAATATTTATATAATAACCATCATATCATAACCACTGATCAAGGATGACTCTCATCCCTTGCCATCACCTCCATTGCATCTACACCGAGAGACTTTTAAAACTGAGGGCCAACAGGGAAGAGTTTTACAGTTCAGTCACTGATGTCTTTACCCAGAAGGATAGATGGAAGGACTTTGTTTAAGGTAAGTGCTAGTGTTAATTTCCAGTAGTGCCGTCTACTATTATTACATGACATGTGTAAGTACTGTATACAGTATTTCAATCAGTAGCGCTGACTACTATTATTACATGACATGTCTATTGTGTAAGCACTGTATACAGTATATCAATCAGTAGCGCTGACTACTAGGCATTTTGTGTAAGTCTAGTGGCATCTACAAGTAGGCCTACTCGCTGGCATTAGGCTAGCTCTCTGTGGTGCTGAAAGTCACCTGTTTGTGCAGGGCAGTTGCTTGGGGCCTGTGAATCAGCGTTTCCGTTAGTTGGTAATTGCTGGTTTTTGGACGATAAAATAAATGAAAAGCAGATAAATACAATTGTAGCCAGACAAATTGTCGGGGGCTGCCCTGCTGCTAAAGAGAGAGAAAAAGCTAGAAAGGAGCCTTGGCCTAGTAATACTGTTGATTGCGAAGATGGAGGCTTTTTTCATTTAACATTTAAAAATAAAGTTAGAGAGTATACCTATAGTAAAAAGGGCAATGCTTCAGACTGCGACCATTTATTCAGCCTTTTGACTCGGCTGTGTGAGTAAAATAATCGGTGCTGGCAGCATATTCATTCACCTCACTAAAAACATCAGTGATGGAGAGAGGATGGTACGGTAGGCTACAACTGCAAAGCATTTTTGGGATGATACGGTAGGCTACTAGCAGTGGGTACTATATTTAAAGTTAGCGGTCTAACTAATCCGTTTTGAGTTTCCAATTATTCACGTGGTGAATTAGCCCCAAATAAATGTGTCTATAAAATGAGACCAAATTAAGATGCAGACAAATTCATCTCTATTGAAAAACAAAATTACAGAAAATTCTGGAACCCTGTTTCAAATATATCAAGAATATCAGAATTGTCTACCCACAATGTAAGACAATTACTGGATTAGGTTGCACATTAAAATATTGAATCACAAGATGATGAAATAATGAACTTCAATACCATCTCAGTAGGCTATTACACGTTTAAATAAAGCATTGTGAATGACTTTCTAAGATGATAGGCCTACTAAGCGTTTCTATAGCGTGGTGCCACAAAAAATGTTTTAGTTCGACTAGTAGTTGGAACTTGTATTTATTTTTTCATATTTATAATAATTTGTTTTATCATTATTATTGTATATCATTGTTATTATTGTAGGACTATTTATTAATGCAAACCAATTCTCTAAATATGCTAAATGTGTTTTGTGTCATTCTATTGAGACATTTTCATTGTCTAAATTAAGTTAAATCTGTCTTTTTAATTGTGTTTAGCTTAACCTTTTACTGCAGTGGGCTAAATCAGGGTCACACAGAGTGTTTCTTGATAGTCTTAAAGTCTTAAACAAATCTAGATTTTTCACCCATGAGGCCAGTAAGTAATATGAGGGCCAAGATAGGTTATAAGTAGGCCGTAAAATAAATATCCTTAGCCTATTGCTATAATTTATTGGGTACAGTAGGCACTAGCATTTCTTGATAATTGCTGCAATACAGCTTGTTCAAAACTTTTGTGAAGCCAGTTTCTTTGTCCAAATAAAGTTCCAACTCTAACGTTGTGTTTATCCTAATATAATATCCTGCCCTATAATCTATAACCTGACTTACTTTTGATATTACCCTAATAAAGTTTAGAATCTTCTGTGAAGGTTTGGTGTGGCTATTAGACTATTATACTACAGGTCTATGGTATGAAGGCAGTGGCTCCAACTACCTCTGAGAGTTGAACTTGATTTGAGGAAAAATGTAATACTCCTATAATCTAACATTATAATGCTCATCTTTATAAAACAATATGTAGAAAAATGTACAAATTAGCCTCCTTCTGTACAGTACACATATATCTGTATAGCCGACATATCTCCCTCTCTGGGGCTAGGCCTAAGCTTCTCTTCCATTACATTTATTTTGTTAAATGTTAATATAATACGGTGGATGCCTAGGCCTGTGCACGTAATGCCCTGATGCATTTAGTGCTCAAATCTCTGACAGCTGAACCGTGAGGTGGTGTAACAATGGCACTGGGAGTCAGGAAGCAGGTGCAGTTGGTGAGTTTAATAATACAAAAACATAGAGAGGTACAAAACAAGAGCAGCATATGGACATGAACACAGAACCAATACTGCCTGAGTGATGCTGGGGTAAGAGTGATGCTAGGCAGTGCTAGACAACAGGGGAGCAATCAGAGTAGTGATGAAGTCCAGGTGTGTCTAATGATGGGGCGCAGGTGTACATAATGATGGGTTGCCAGGTGTGAATAATGAGGTTTGCCAGGTGTTCGTAATGATGGGTTGCCAGGATTGGTGCTTTGTAAACCTGCGACATCTAGCGCCAGAGCGGGGGAACGGGAGTAGATGTGACAGGTGGACAATTATTGTTTTAGGAAAGTAAAAACCAATAAAACAATAGACTCTAAAGTTTTGAATATGCTCTCTGTCTATATAAGATCCAGGCCTCCTTCATTCATTGCTCATCTAGCAAGTTGCCTCATTGACAGCTTGTTAACGGAACCCAGATCTGTACTAATAAACCTCTGTTTCCAGTCTCCAACTAGTAGTGATATTTACCCTCATATCCTGGTTTCTTCAATACCAGAGATAATCATCATTACAGCTACATATCCAAACACAACGGATAGTGTTTTAGTTATTTAATATAGGCAGTTTTTAGGGACACATAACAGTGGATCATTTGGCCAATATTGCTTGTTTATTGATGGCACTGGCAGAGTGGGTGGATGCCCTAATGTGTTATGCACGAAATGCATATGGATGACCTGTACATTTCTCAAATGTCCGATCAATTTAGAACCTTCCCGGTCACTTGTCCAGTGCCAAATTTGGGTTTAGGGTTAGGGGTTAGGGAAAATAGGATTTTGTGTCTCCACAAGGTTATCTGTACAATACTGTGTGTGTGTGTGTGTGTGTGTGTGTGTGTGTGTGTGTGTGTGTGTGTGTGTGTGTGTGTGCGTGTGCGTGTGTGTGGGCAGTGAAGCCTCTCAGACAACAGGCTAGTGAGAACATAACCTGGTTCCTCGCCAGCTGGCCTCAGATCAGCTGCACACACACACACCACTGACATTGTTCGTCCATATATTTTGATATTCTTAATTCCATTCCTTTACTTAGATTTGTGTGTATTGGGTATATGTTGTGGAATTGTTAGCTATTACTGCACTGCCAGAGCTAGAAACATAAGCATTTTGCTACACACACAATAACATCTGCTAAACACGTGTATGTGACCAATACAATTTGATTTGATTTGACCATAGCCCCACTGTGTAGGAAGGATATAGGAAACACCTGGGGATGGACCTCACTTCCTACTCTTTTGTTCTCTCTCTTCATTCCTCTCTCCCTCTCCTTGTTTCCTCCCATTATCTCTCTCTCTCTGTTTCTCTCTCGCTCTCTCTCTGTCTCTGTCTCTCTCCGTAACTATTATGGATCCCCGTTAGCTGCTGCAAAATTAAGGCAGTTCATACAATTTTAAAAACATAACAATACATTCAACGATTTCACAACACATTGTACCCTCAGGCCCCTACTCCACCACTAACACATATCTACAGTACAAAAGCCATGTGTACATGTGTGTATAGTGCACATGTTATTGTGTGTGTGTGTATGCATGTGTCTGTGCCTATGTCTGTGTTGCTTCACAGTCCCCGCTGTTCCATAAGTTGTATTTTTATCTGTTTTTTAAATATAATTTTATTGCTTGCATCAGTTACTTGATGTGGAATAGAGTTCCATGTAGTCATGGCTCTATGTAGTACTGTGCAACTCCTATAGTCTGTTCTGGACTTGGGGACTGTGAAGAGACCTCTTGTGGCATGTCTTGTGGGGTATGCATGGGTGTCCGAGCTGTGCATCAGCAGTTTAAACAGACAGCTAGGTGCATTCAACATTTCAATTTCTCTTTTAAAAACAAGTAGTGATGAAGTCAATCTCTCCTCCACTTTGAGCCAGGAGAGATTGACATGCATATTATTAATATTAGCGCTCAGTGTACATCCAAGGGCGACCTGTGCTGCCCTGTTCTGAGACTATTTCAATTTTCCTAAGTCCTTTTTCGTGGCACCTGACCACATGACTGAACAGTAGTCCAGGTGCGACAAAACTAGGGCCTGTAGGACCTGCCTTGTTGAGTGTGCTGTTAAGAAGGTAGAGCAGCGCTTTATTATGGACAGACTTCTCCCCATCTTAGCTACTGTTGTATCAATATGTTTTGACCATGACAGTTTACAATCGAGGGTTACTCCAAGCAGTTTAGTCACCTCAACTTGCTCAATTTCCACATTATTTATTACAAGATATAGTTGAGGTTTAGGGTTTAGTGAATGATTTGTCCCAAATACTATGCTTTTAGTTTTAGAGATATTTAGGACTAACTTATTCCTTGCCACCCATTCTGAAACAGAAGATATAGGTGCTGCTGTAGGCCCTCCTTGATTGGGGACAGAAGCACCAGATCATAAGAAAACAGTATACATTTGACTTCAGATTCTATTAGGGTGAGGCCGGGTGCTGCAGACTGCTCTTATCTGTATGCCCAGACTTATGACTGTCACACAAGACAAGCCTGCATCAGCAAATAAAAAGCATATAACAATGGATAATTATCTAAGTAAAACAGCATAATATGTCTAATTGTAATTTTTCACTACATTTCCTCCCTTTTGAGACTAAGTCTCAACCTAATGGAAACTTACAAGCATTTTCATCAAACAGGTATTATCATAAGGGAAAAGGAAAGACTTTCTTACACTTAGTACATTTCAATTGTAAATTACCTCTGTTGTCATTGAGTTTCAAACCTTCACATAGTGCAATTCATTCTCAGAAGCGGAAATTAACAAATTAATTAAACGTCAGTACACGCTTCATCACCACACACAAGGCAATTGCTTTATTTGGTGTTTGTTTGTGAGATCACTGTTGAGCTCTTTCAGATGTTCCACTACAATAGTCAAGTTACCCTCACCCTGGGGTAACAATGGTCACCTATCATTTGGCACACTCTGCAGGAGATGTGATGCTACTACTACATCAAACTTCCCTTCTGGTGAGGTAGCCTCCTGTATGTAATTATTTTTATTTATTTTATTTAACCTTTATTTAACTGGGCAAGTCAGTTAAGAACAAATTCTTATTTACAATGACAGCCTACCTACAGGGTCAGCCCCTGTAGCAAATTAGGGTTAGTGCTTTGCTCAAGGACACATCGACAGGTTTTTTTCACCTTGTCGGCTAGGATATTTAGTCTCCGGTTACAAATAGTAAATTTGCACATAAATCATTCTATCTAACCCATAACACGTTAGTAACTACTGCTAGTCCACTTATATAGGTATAAACATACTAAAACATGCTCAAGTCAATTGTACTGTATCATCCAGAAAGCCATATGTATAAAATGTGAATTCTGATTACATGGTCAAACAAAACCCCTGCTATCAATGTCCCCATCATGGCTACATAACCCACATTTAGATAGTCCTTAGTGCTTCAAGTTGAGTCTATTACTCAAATTCAGACCTTCAACTTAGCACACACCGACATGGTTAGAATGTACATTTACAAACAGTATATTCATCTTAGATTTCCAGCATGAACTATTCTCATTACTTGTTTTAATGACAGATTGGCTTTTTAATGCATTCTAAATTACAATATATTTCACAGAGTGTACAGACCTCCACAATCAACCTGATACCCCAAATAAACAATTTTGGATAAGCCTAAATCAATTACAGGCACAGTTGACTACCCCTTCCCTCCCCGCAATCCTTCTGGCGTGTCTTCATGGTTCTTCTTCAGATAGTGTTTCAACAGGGTGTTTGCCCTATAATTTATCCTTTAATTTAAGATATCTCTGCTTCAACAGAGTTCATATTTAAAGATTATAGCGCTTCCCCTATTAGAAATAGCTCTGCTACAACATAACTTCTAAATAAGGGTGTCTTTGCTCCAACAAGGACATCATGTGCACAACCTCTACCAAAACAGGATTTTCTACGATTATTTTTTAAAAAAATCTGTCTCACCCTTAATTTATTTTGTAACTGACGCTCCCTCCCAGGTCCAAGGTGGGTCCCTTCTGCGCTTAGTCAGAGTTGTGGGCTCCCTGAGCCATGTCTAACGCAGCCCCTGTGCTCAGTTAACCTCGGCCTCCCCGGGAGCAATCAGCAAGCGGAGTTAGCAATCCCATCCTCGTCGCTAAATTGTGTTAGAAATTCTATAGGAAAAGGGACTGCAGATTCTTTCAAACAACAAATGTATTATAAGATTTGCAAAAATGGATCAGTCAACAATCCACTCAACATTGTTCAGAGGTGAAAGCTCATCGATCAGAGTTGGCTCTCAGCTTTCATAAAAGAAAGTCCAATCTCTTTGTCTATGTGGCAGTTAGCAGATGTGTGCAAACAGTGGTGGGGAACAGTGTATAAAAGGTGTTTAGCTTGTCTGTGCAGATTAAGATATTATCTGTTCCTTCCTGCAAGTTTCCACACAGAGGACTTCCTGCAGATAGTGCAAACGGGATGTCACATAATGCAGTCACACCCGGCTCTTTTAGACAAGCCTGCATCAGTAAAAAAAAAAAACACTAGCATATGACAATGGACAATTCTCTAAGTAAAACAGCATACTATGTCTAAATGTAATTTTTCATGACAGAATCCAACAATATAAAGTTTTTGATATTTTTGTTTTAAGCCTATCCCAAACCTTAACCCTTGTTAATGCCTAATCTTAAGCATTTGGAGTAAATGCCTGCACTTAACCCTAACCTGAAAAATCCAAATATCAAAAATAACTTTCTATTGCTAGATTTTAACTTTCAACCTTTGGAATGATAGGCCATCCCCGTCCACAACACCCTACCAAAACCAAAACCTACTTGAAGGTAACGGCGCTCACTGTTGACCCTAGTGGCCAGTTTCCACGTCATCTCCTGACTTCCTCAGACATCTCCTGACTTCCTCGCGTACCGACATGTATCACGGGTGAACTAGCTGATAATCACACAGTCACACTCAGTTGCACAACATCACTATCACCATGGTTACAATAGCCGTAAAGAACAAATCCCTACGATTAAAACAAATCACTACACATTCACACACAGACACTCATGCAAACACACGCAAGACCACACACATACACACATGCACGCACACACACACATTTCACTCCACCAGTTTGCCCACTACTCTTATGTGGGCCCTCAAAAGCTAATGAATCACTTTAATTGAAATGATTGCATTACTTCACGGCTCATCCCAGTTTAAGTGTGTCTGTATGCGTGTGTGTGTCAGTGTGCTAGTGTGTGTTAGTGTGTGTGTGTGTGTGTGTGTGTGTCAGTGTGCTAGTGTGTGTTAGTGTGTGTGTGTGTGTGTGGTCATTAAATCTGCAGTGAAAGTGCACTAAGATGTAATAAATTCATTAACCAGAGTGGCGGGTTGTGAAACACAGACGTTTTTATCGGGTGATGGGGTCTACACTCCTAACAAGTACAGGCAGAACGTGAGCACACACACACAGTCTCTTTTGCCGGCTGTAGTCTGCGCCTGAGGGAGTGAGCGCTTGGTCATTAAAAACCTGAGAGAGATAACATCACAACATCGTTAGCAAATACCACCAGCACACTGCTGCTAACTTTGTTACCCCCGCTTTTAATAAATAGACACATTAATTCACTCTCACCACAGGCTGTGGGCATGACAGCTAACTCTCTCTCTCTCTCTCTCTCTCTCTCTCTCTCTCTCTTCCTTTTCTGGAATAAAATCAAGCAAAAGAGGGATTTAAAGTGTCTGTTAATAAATGGGACCCTCCACCATGATTCTTCATCTTCCTGATCCAAGAACATCTACTATGTCTTAAGCCTGTGCTAATAGTCTTCTAGCGCGATAGATAATTAATAGCCCTTTACTAGAAAGAGCAAAAGATTAGCTCAAGGACCTCACATACAAGCATATGAGCATGTACGTACACTTTCAAACTCACTATACTCTCTCTCTCT
>CM042396.1:22108061-22258061 GCA_023634145.1 Thymallus thymallus | reverse complement strand
GTCTAAAAGGGATGGTAATGTCTAAAAGGTGTGGTAATGTCTAAAAGGGATGGTAATGTCTAAAAGGGATGGAAATGTCTAAAAGGTATGTTAATGTCTAAAAGTTATGGTAATGTCTAAAAGTGATGGTAAAGTTTAAAATGTATGGTAATGTCTAAAAGGTTTGGTAATGTCTAAAAGGGATGGGAACGTGAGGGGCCTCTACAAAAGGCAGAGAAGAAATTAGGGAGGTGATTCCCCCTACTGGGTGAGAGACTCTGGGGGAGACAAAAACCTATAAATAGGATCTGGGGGGGAGAGGAACCTATAAATAGGGTCTGGGGGGAGAGAGGAACCTATAAATAGGCTGTATCACAATCCGGCCATGATTGGGAGTCCAATAGGGCGGCCCCCAGCGTCGTCCGGGTTTGGCCGGGGTAGGACGTCATTGTAAATAATAATTTGTTCCTAACTGACTTGCCTAGTTAAATAAAATACAAATAAATAAATATGGTCTGGGGTAGAGAGGAACCTATAAATAGGATCTGTGGGAGAGAGGAACCTATAGCTACAGACAACCTGGTTCGAATCCAGACTGTATCACAACCGACCATGATTGGGAGTCCCATAGGGCGGAGCACAATTGGCCCAGTGTCGTCTGAGTTTGGCCGGTGTAGGCCGTCATTGTAAATAAGAACTTGTTCTTAACTGACTTGCCTAGTTAAATAAAATAAAATTTAAACAAATTATGTCTGAGGAGAGAGAGGAACCTATAAATACAACCTGGGGGGAGAGAGGGACCTATAAATATGATCTGGGGGAGAGAGGGACCTATATGATCTGGGGGAGAGAGGGACCTATAAATAGGATCTGAGTGAGAGAGGGACCTATAAATATGATCTGGGGGAGAGAGGGACCTAGTTTTTTTGTTCCAACTAGTGGCCTGTTACGGTCTTCCTCACTCCGAGCTTCAACTGTTACAACTATAGAACAAATTATTTATCTGACAGCTTGCCAATGGACTGACTGGTCTGCAATATCCTTTAGACTTTTGCTTGCCGATTGAGCAGAAAGTTTAGAATGATTCTGTGAAGAGTAGGCTACTCCCATAAGCACACAATATTACTGAAGTCCAATGCTATACAATTCAGTTTGACTGATAGATCACTGTTGCTAGATGTTCAAACCACTGTTTATTTAATTGTATTAAACCTTTATTTAACTAGGCAAGTCAGTTAAGAACAAATTCTTATAATGATGGCCTACCTACAGGGTCAGCCCCTAGAGCAAATTAGGGTTAAGTGCCTTGCTCAAGGACACATTGCCAGGTTTTTTCACCTTGTCGGCTCGGGTATTCGAACCAACGACCGATTTATTTATATTTTTTTCAATACGTACCCTTTCTCTGTTGTCAATGGACATGTCCTTTCTATGCACCTTTCTTATTGAATTTCGACAACACTATATCTATCTTCCCTCTTGGCCCCTTCTCTTCTCTTTCTCTCTTCTGTTCTTTCTCATTCTAGTGTTTTTCTGTCTGTATTATGTATAATGATAAGACAGTCATGGAGGGCCTTGCCTTGGTGTACGGTCGAAATGGAACTAGAAGAATTAAACAGTAACCACTGTAAGGAAGACGTTTGGTCTCAAGGCAGTCTCTAGCTTTATCTAACAGGTAGAGAACCAGGAAGTAACACTAGTCTGGTTTATAGATTAAGGTAGGGAACAGCACAAAGGTCATGTGTGCCTTGATTTAGTCGTCATCTAACAGAATAAGAGCTTTTAGACACATACTTGCGAGGTCAGTGAGTAGACAGTATTTGCTGAGATAATATTGTTTTGCCTGGAGCAATGCAATGGACAGTATACAGCATTGGGAGAATCTTTTCTGTACATATTGAAGTCTGTTTTTCACAGATCACCTGTCAATCAATATCTGTGTAGACATTAAGCACAGATCTAGGATCTGCTCACCCTCCCTCAAATTCTAATCTTCACCATGAGCTGGTGAATAACAAATCTGATCTTAGACCAGTGTCTACGTACAACCCACTTCTATACTCTGTATTGTGTTAATGCATCTGAAGTGACTCCTGGCTTCTCCTTTCATCTTGATTGTCCCTTTCAGCTGAGCCTCACCTAGACAACAAAAGCAGTAGTGAACTTTAAAGGGAATAGGGTGCCATTTGGGATGCAGTCCCTGTCTGCTTCCCTTGTTCTTTTTTCAGGTCTTCAATTAATGCATTTACTTCACAGCCTTCCCTTGTTCTTCAAAGTCTCTGATCAGAGGAACTGCTGTCTCTTTAACCATCAAAATCCTCACTCTCTCTCTCTCTCTCCATCCCTCATTCTCTCTCTACTGTCTAACCTGAACAACACGTTGTGACGCATTAGGGAGAGAAAAAGGGCAGAAGAACAGGATGTGAAATCCTCAACAACAGGCCATGACAATGATGATGTCTCTGTTAAATTATGCCAACAGCACCAAGGGCAAAAAACAAACAAAAGATGTAAAATGTATATAGTATGTAATTAGGGGAGGGATGGTAGGGTTAGAAAATAATAAAGAAAAAAAAATATTATCTGGGGAAAGGTACCGAAACCTTTCTTCAGCATTGAAGGTCCCCAAGAACAGAGTGGCCTCCATCATTCTTAAATGGAAGAAGTTTGGAACCACCAAGAAAGGACTTGGTCAGGGAGATGACCAAGAACCCGATGGTCACTCTGACAGAGCTTTAGAGTTCAGCCATCTCTGCAGCACTCCACCAGTCAGGCCTTTATGATAGAGTGGCCAGATGGAAGCCACTCCTCAGTAAAAGGCACATGACAGCCCGCTTGGAGTTTGCCAAATGGCACCTTAAGACTCTCAGGGCCAGATGTACGTACATTTGCGAACGCAGCGTTGATAGCGCCATGGCCAAGACGCAGAAAGCGATTGATGTGAAACCGCAGTGTGCGTGTTATGTACCAAACCTGCAGTTCATCAGGTAATCAGCGCCTGTCCCCACCCACTATACCGTAAATTGCACGTATTTAAACGCGCAATTGAATGGGCCTCCTCCTCTCTTTCCATCATGGATCAGCCACCAAGTCAGGCAAAACAGCGGAAACAAAAATTTAGCGATAACGAGGTTGATCTGCTTGGTCTTGAGGTAACAGCAAATTTAAACATCATACAAGCCCGGAATTCCACACCCACACAAAAGAATGCCATCTGGACCGAAATCACAAAAAAAATCTATGCAATATCCTCGACTCGCAGACAGGTGGAAGAGGTAAAAAGAGGTGGCAGGACCTCAAACGCCGTACCAAAGAAAAAGTTGCATTTAACAGGGCACAGTCCAGGAAAACTGGTTCAGGTCCCACAGAAGTGCGCGAATTGACCACTGTTGAAGAGGTTGTGCAGCAAACGCTGGTTGCTGAACAGGTGGAAGGCGTGGAAGGAATTGATACTGCTGAGTCCACATTAGAAAATGCGTAACCCAGCCCTGTGCCATCCCGACCTGCGCAACCCAGCCCTGTGCCATCCCGACCTGCGCAACCCAGACCTGTGCCATCCCGACCTGCGCAACCCAGACCTGTGCCATCTCCAACTATACTGAGGCGAGATCTCAGAAAGAGGAAAATGAAGTCTGAACAAACACAGTCACACTGACAAAAGTCCAACATTGCTGTTGTTCGTTTAATGTGTATTTCCTCTTTGTAATAGCGAAAATTATTAGTTTTTTTTCACACATAAAGTGAAAGTTCTAGTTTGTTTATGGTTGAATCCATTTATTTTATATGGATACAATATAAATTAGCAGTGGACATTTAAATATTTTTTTGAGCCAATGTCAAATATTTAGTGTGATTAATTCCTTCAATTTTGTTAAATTGATCCAAGGTCTTCTTTTTTCAGTGATCAACCAGCTACCAGAGATAATAAATATAAAACAAATTACTGCTGCCATTTCACCAGGAGGCATATGCCAGGAAACCCGCTTCCTAAGTTACACCTGCTTTTAAGAGGCGGAGGATTTTCAGCGCAAAATAGAGGCGCGCTGTCACTGGCATTTTCAGTACATAACGCGGAATACATCATTAGGCGCAGTTTACGCTTCCCCTCCCATCTCTTTATGTGACACTCCCACTTTCCCCTTGATCATCCCATGAATGCATATGCATGACACGAAATGCGCATTTTGCCATTTTCAGTTCCCGCGACAGGCAGTCTGCGCTTTCATCTCGGTGCGTCCCGTTCGTTCATACCTCGCCATGGTTTTATGCGCACTTTGCGAAACAAATACGCCTGAAGTGGGCGCAAAAGCGTTAGTACATCTGGCCCTCAGACCATTAGAAACACAATTCTCTGGTCTGATGAAACCAAGATTGAACTCTTTGGCCTGAATGCGAAGCGTCACGTCTGGAGGAAACTTGGCACCAATCCTATGGTGAACCATAGTGGTGGCAGCATCATTTCAGTGGAAGGGACTAGGAGGCTAGTCACACAACCAAGACAACGCTGGAGTGGCTTCGAAACAAGTCTCTGAATGTCCTTGAGTGACCCAGCCAGAGTACTTATGTAAACGTGATATTTCCGTTTTTTATTTTTTATAAATTGTTTACAAAATGTCTAAAAACCAGTTTTTCCTTTGTCAGTATGGGGTATTGTGTGTAGATTGAGGAAAAAAACAATGTAATTAATTTTAGAATAAGGCTGTAACCTAACAAAATGTGGAAAAAGTCAAGGAGTTTGAATACTTTCCGAAGTATGCAGCCAGTTTCAACAGTGTTTGATGTTTTTTGCGACTGCACTTGAAGTTCTTGAAATGTTCCGGATTGACTAACCTTCATGTCTTAAAGTAATGATGGACTGTCGTTTCTCTTAGCTTATTTGGTCTTTTGCCAAATAGGGCTGTCTTCTGTATACCACCCCTACCTTGTCACAACACAACTGATTGGCTCAAATGCATTAAGATGGAAATAAATTCCACAAATTAACTTTTAACAAGGCACACCTGTTAATTGAATAGCATTCCAGGTGATTACCTCATAAAGCTGGTTGAGAGCATGCCAAGAGTGTGCAAAGCTGTCATCAAGGTAAAGGGTGGCATCTTAAAACAATTGGTTTAACACATTTTTGGGTTACTACATGATTCCATACGTGTTATTTCATAGTTTGATGTCTTGAAGTAGAAAATAGTAAAAACAAAGAAAACCCTTGAATGAGTTGGTGTGTCCAAACTTCTGACTTGTACTGTATATTTAGGGGATTGGAAATGATGCAGACAGTTACATTGATGGAAGCCAAGTCTATCTGCAATATTAAAGATGATCTACCCCCTAAAAATAATAAAAACAGCACCAAGACCAAAATCCACTACCCTTGGCATTCTCTGTGTCTCTTTACATGTATTAATTTGATTCTTCCCAGGATGCGGGACCCAGCGATCCTGGGACACTACCAACTGTTACTAATTTCAGACTTTCAGACAGTCACGATACCAGACTCTCGAGTGTCATACCGGTCTCCAGAGTGGTGCACTTTGGAATATGACTAATGCCTACTCACAGCGATGTGATTTCTTCTAATCTGCAATACCCTCTGGGAGGTAAGCAAGACTCCCTTGCACACCGCTCAGCTCACAGTCCGCTGGTCTCCACCTGGCTGGCTGACAATCCTCTCTCCCTCTCATCTGTCTCTCTCTCTTTGTCTTTTCCTATCTTTATCCACAGCCATCACTCTCTCACACAACATCCCGCACTCCACAGGTGTATCCAGCCAGTGAGAATAGATGGTGTTAGATAACTCATCAGACGAGATGGATTGACATATCAATGTGTGGTAGTAAGCTGATGTCTTAAGACATGAATGAAGATACGATATTCCAATGAAATGTCATGATGACATTGGTTGCGTATCAAATTACACTCTATTCCCTTTGTTGTGCATATAGGGCTGCAAAAGGAGTCAAAAGTATTGTTTGGGCCCTGGTCAAAAGTAGTGCACTATATAGGGAACATAGTACCATTTGGGACCAGCTATTGAAAGCATTGATAATTCAAACATAGCCTTTTGACAGACAGCTTACTGTACAAACGGTAAACACTCTCAGCTTTGTATTTTACATAATAATAATAATTAGTTTAGCTACTTTTCACTCTTTACCTCTGAACGTGGCACAAACTATAAATTCCAGGTACAAACAAGTATCTTCAAACATCTCCTCTCCCTCTATCCAAATATAGCTCAGCTTCCTGAAAACTCCAACTCAAATCTTTAGGGACACTTTATCTCAGAGAGCATCTCTATGTGCTTTCTAATGTCGAGAGGATTAGCATGGTTTTGGATATCTCAATCATGCTGATTCATCTAGCTAGGTACTTTCAGTAAATCACCTCAAAGGTTTGTTTGTTTATTTGTTCATTTTCAAGCAAGATAAAATAAACGTTCTTCACTGATCTCTCTCTGTATCTCTTTCTCTCTCTCTGTATTTCTCTCTCTCTGTCTGTCTGTCTGTCTGACTTCCCTCACTCTCTCTCTCTTTCCTCTTTACTGACAGCGAGACAGATCAAGTGACTCCAAGCCTCCTATCTTAACCATCCAGGTAGGCAGCTCTTCATGTATGAGAGACATCCACACACTTTAGTTACGCAGATGCTGAGTTCAAATGACACAGAATAAGATGAGACAAAACGAGATGAGAAGGGTGCAAGGTGAGGAGAGCTGCTCCTGTCTGGGAGAGGCAAGGTGAGGAGAGCTGCTCCTGTCTGGGAGAGGAGAGCTGCTCCTGTCTGGGAGAGGCAAGGTGAGGAGAGCTGCTCCTGTCTGGGAGAGGCTAGGTGAGGAGAGCTGCTCCTCTCTGGGAGAGGAGAGCTGCTCCTGTCTGGGAGAGGCAAGGTGAGGAGAGCTGCTCCTGTCTGGGAGAGGCAAGGTGAGGAGAGCTGCTCCTGTCTGGGAGAGGCAAGGTGAGGAGAGCTGCTCCTGTCTGGGAGAGGCAATGTGAGCTCAGTGATGCTTCCCCAATGTGTGCTACCCATGTAAAGCAAGGCAGAAACAAGTGGCATGGATAATACCAGAGAGCATATTGATGCATCAGAGCGACCCTTTTTCATTTCAGGCTCCATTTGGTTGGCTCCCAGGCAAACACAACCACCGTTTCTATGGGATGTCCTGGATAGAGAGACAGACAGACAGACAGAGAGAGAGGGTGAGAGAGAAAAGGAGAGAGAATATATTCACGTCACCATTCGTTTCTCCTGTGTGTCTGTACATGTTTGTTACTATATGAGTGTTTCTATGTGTGGCTACCTGTTAGTTGCCTACAGAAAGACAATAGCTGGTATCTTTGCTAAAAGCCTTAGCTTGTCACGCTGCTAAATCAAGCGAGAGGGAACCGGATGTACAGATATGTGATAAAGATGGGAGTACACAGTCCCTCATCCCTGCTACGCTTCCCAATCATAAAATATTCACAGCGATGATATTAAGATTTATGAATATAGACTGTTAGTCGAGACACAGTAACGATCACTGCACCTACATGTTAGGGTTTATATGGAGATGGGTTCTGATAACATCTAGGAGACAGGGAACAAGTCATTTAAAGTTCACCTCTGCAGCAGATAAATATATGATAGCTCTGCAACATCCTAGCAGGGTTGAATTCAGTTCAGCATCCTTGTATAACGTATGGCAAGGCTTTAAGTCAGAATGTATGTTTTCTAGTTTGAGCTAAACACGCACAAATAAGGGTAAAAGGAAGATGTTGCCTGAAAGTGTAACGTAGACACAGGGAGTCTGGAAGCAAGTGCAGTGTGAATTTAATTAACAACAAACATAGACCGACTGCAAACCAAGCGCCAACTCTAACAAGGAAAACATAAACAATACTACCTGATGACTGAAAGAACATAGTGCTAGATAAATGGTAAGTAATCAAGGTAGTAATGAAGTCCAGGTGTGACTGATGATGGGCGCAGGTGTGCATAATAATGGTTGCCAGGTGTGCGTAATGATGGGTTGCCAGGACCGGTGGTTAGTAGACAGGTGACGCAAGGTGAAATGTAACCAAGTTTGAACTTTAAGGAAACATTCTGTTAAAGTAATGAAATGCCAAGAAAGTAATGTACAGTACATCAGCATAACATTTCCTACAGTTTTCCTCATGGTTCTATTTAAAGTAATGTTCCCACATTGTTCAGAGAATGCTAAGAAACAAATGTTATTTTATGGGAATTTAACGTTTCATATAGGTTTTCTTATGGTTCTATTGAAAGCCATGTTCTGAGAATGTTAAGAAACCTTTCCATAAAAACCACAATAACTGTAGTAGAGAATATTCTAAGAATGTTATTTAAAAACATATACATTATATACATATATGTTTTCAGCACGAAAAAAACTATATCCTCTCTCTCAGGGGGGTCAAACTCATTCCATGGAGGGCTTAGTGTCTGTGGGTTTCTGTTTTTTCCTTTCACAAAAATGTAGGAATTAAGGTAAAATATTTATGACCTTAATTCATCAATCAAGTACAAGGAAGGAGCGAAAACCCTCGGACACTAGGCCCTCCGTGGAATGAGTTTGACACCTATTCTCTATCTTGTTAAGTGTGTTCAGGTGTGTTGGTCACGCCCACTAATTGGTCACACCTGATCTTGATGACTGCTTGTTTCCTTTGAAATGGGGTCTGTTTGAACAAAAACATATATACAAAAATTAACAGCTGAGTTACTAAAAACATGGCATCTAGCTCAATACTGATGGCACAGTGGACTAATTCCATGGATAATCAATGGAAGACTTGAATCTCACTGACACTGTGCCACAATAAAAAATACATGTGTTTGCATGATTAATACCTAAGCAATTGAATGTATGTGTCCTATCTGTGCTTAGAGGTCAAAACAGTTAACCTAAGCTAGCAGTTTAATTAAAAGTCTTATTGAAACTTATTTAATTACCTTCAAATAACCTATAATTTCCATTCTCAGAACCTCCCTGCAACCTAAACATGTACGTTCCCAGAACAGGCTAAATATTCAATTACATTCTCAGAACGTTTAAAATACATTCAGTTTTGGCTTTGTTCCACGGAACCAATGGGAAACCAAAACGTATGTTCCCACAACTTCCAAGGAAACAAATGTACTAGCTGGGTAATGTTCTTTGACCACGTCTATTTACTGTTATTGCTTTGGGAGTAGGAAGCAACAAATGCATTTTTTTGACGCATTGCTTGTATATATTTCTTCTGTTCGGATGAGACATATTAATAAGTACTAAGCAGTCAACATTTTATTAAAGATATACATAGTTAGAACCCAAATAGCTCCATGTTTCTCAAACGTCAAGTTTTGAAGTTGTTCCAAACGACAAATTTCAAAGTGTTTATGGTTACATTTCGGAATTAATTCAGAATTTTAAAGATTAGAGTTCAGTTTAGGCATTAACTCTGAATGGTTAAGTTAACGGTTAAGGTTTGGGATAGACTTAAAACAAAAATCTAAAAAATAACAAACTATTGCTGGATTTTAACCTGCAACCTTTCAAATCAGATGCAGATGCTTATTTGCATCCAGTGGCCGACTTCCATGTAATCTCCCGACGTCCTCAGACATGGATGGATGTCGAATACTGACTTGTATTACGGGTGACCTGGCTCTTAGAACTACAGACAGTCTTGATTCTCAGCAGAACTTCATTGTTGTTGAATTGTGCACAGTGCTGTATATGTAATGCCTTAAAGGCCCAGAGCAGTCAAAAAAATGATTTTCCTGTGTATTATATATATTTCCACATTATGAGTTTGGAATAATACTGTGCCATTTTGAAAATGATGACAATGCCCTTTTAGTGTAAGAGCTGTTTGAAAAGACAGCCTGAAATGTCTGTTTGGGTGGGATGGAGATTTGGCCTTTCCATGGTGACATCATCACGCAGTAAATTAGTTAATAGACCAATAAGAAAGAGCATTCCAAACCTCTCTGGTAATAACAGCTAGTTTTCCATTTTCCCCTCCCCACTCAGACCACTCCCATACAGTCCTAGCTACATTTTTGCTTAAGAAATAGCTCTTTGCTAAGAAGCTATTTTTGCTTCTTTTTAACAATTTTGATTTTAAATAATCACAGCAAGGTACTTAATTGTTACCCAGAAATGATTTGATAATGTGATCAAAAACGGCTGCATTGGACCTTTAACATATTGATTTCTAATAATGAAAGAATATTTTATTCAACATTAATTGTAAAGTTTGACAGAATATTTAGTTGATCTTCTATTTCTGTAATCCTTTCTTTATCCAGAATAAAGTATATCTTTATGTACATTTTTCATTTCATGTCATTGAATGGTACAGTATCAACAGTATGTTTTTGTTCTATTGAATAAAGACCCTAAAGCTAATGTTTTATTCCATACATTTTGTGTGTGTGTGTATTAGTAATCTAGTAGGTAATTGTCAGTGACCTGTAAGATGTCTAAAAGGAAGTCAGCCACGCCCCCTCCATGACCATGACCAGTGTGAAAGTAACACTACACAACACCGCACGCGCACGCACGCGCTCACACACACACACACACACAGACAAGCCCTCACACCCTTAACCCTCCTGCTCCACTAGTGCCCCTTCACTGAACCCTCTTGTGCACTTGCTCACCCCCTGCCTCTCTCTCTCACCCACCAACACACACGCACACACACACCCTCCCCAGCCACCCTGCCACAATGCCAAAAGGCACAGGGGATTCTTTGACCTCTTGCCACCTCCCCATGTCTCAACTGGAGAGTGAGAACACAAAGTCTCCTTAGCAGAAAACACACACAAAGATACACGCAGAGCGACTTACAGAAGTGAGTGCATACATTTTTTATATTTGTTCCTACTGGTCCCCCATGGGATACAAACCCGCAACCCTGGCTTTTGCTACCAAAATATATATACACACACACACACAAACTAACCAGGATAACAGTCTGTATATGAAATGCCATTTCTTTGTGCTTTACATCCCTTCTAGTATACTGGACTGCTCTAAAATTATATTTTATCTTATATATCATATATATACAGTATTTACAAGCCACTGGGGATTTGGCTTTGAAAATCTCTCAATGAATGCAAGTCTATTGAATAAAGTCACAACGTAAAAAAAAAAACAGAAACGCCTTCATAAATATGTTTTGTGATGCTTTATACTATGAATGTTGTGAAATATTGTATTTGAGTTCATACAGTACCTATAATCTGTTTGTTCTTGTTCATATTATACAGTACCTGTAATACCTGTAATCTGTTTTGTTCTTATTCATATTATACAGAATCTGTAATATCTGTAATGTGTTTGTTCTTGTTCATATTATACAGAACCTGTAATCTGTGTGTTCTTGTTCATATTATACAGTACCTGTAATACCTGTAATCTGTGTGTTCTTGTTCATATTATACAGAACCTGTAATCTGTGTGTTCTTGTTCATATTATACAGTACCTGTAATACCTGTAATCTGTTTGTTCTTGTTCATATTATACAGAACCTGTAATACCTGTAATCTGTTTGTTCTTGTTCATATTATACAGAACCTGTAATACCTGTAATCTGTTTGTTCTTATTCATATTATACAGTAATATTAATGTGTTGGATGTGTTTGAGTCATTACATGTTGATTGACGTGTTTGTCAAAAATATAAATAATATGTATGATTTCACGGCCCCAACTCAGTTCCACCTCCAACACCGCCAAAACATCCGCTATGCGGGTGTCTGCTAGTCACCGGTTAACGCTTGATCTGACTGAATCTAGGCCTTAGTCAACATTTGTAGATAATTATTGTCTGTGGCATTATCGGTGGCAGGTCCCATGTTTCATGAGCTGAAATGAAAGATCCCAGAAATTTGACATACGCACAAAAAAGCTTATTTCTCTCAAATGTTGTGCACAAATTTGTTTACATCCCTGTTAGTGTCAAAAAGCTGATTAAACAGCATGATCATTACGCAGGTGCACCTTGTGCTGGGGACAATAAAAGGCCACTCTAAAATGTGCAGTTTTGTCAAGCAACACAAGATGTTTAAAGTTTTTAGGGAGCGTGCAATTGCCATGCTGACTGCAGGAATGTCCACCAGAGCTGTTGCCAGAAAATGGAATGTTAATTTCTCTACCATAAGCAGCCTCTAACATTGTTTAAGAGACTGGTCTCACAACCGCAGACCATGTGTACCATGGCACCATGGGGGCAAGCGGTTTGCTGATGTCAATGCTGTGAACAGAGTGCCCCAGGTTGCGGTGGGGTTATGGTATGGGCAAGCATAAGCTATGGACAACGAACACAATTGCATTTTATCAATGGTCATTTGAATGCACCTCATGTTTCATCATGATAATGCACAGCCCCACGTCGCAAGGATCTGTACACAATTCCTGGAAGCTGAAAATATCCCAGTTCTTCCATGGCCTGCATACGTACGAGACATGTTATTCACTGAGCATGTTTGGAATGCTCTGGATCAACGTGTACAACAGTGTGTTCCAGTTCCCACCAATATCCAGCAACTTCGTTCAAACATTGAAGAGGAGTGGGACAACATTCCACAGGCCACAATCAACAGCTGGATCAACTCAATGCAAAGATGTGTCACGCTGCATGAGGCAAATGGTGGTCACACCAGATACTGACTGTTGTTTTGATCCAAGCTCCTTTTTTTTACGGTATCTGTGACCAACAGCTGCATATCTGTATTCCCAGTCAAGTGAATTCCATAGATTAGGGCCTAATGAATTAATTTAAATTGACTGATTTCCTTAATTGAACTGTAACTCAATAAAATAATAGAAATTGTTGGATGTTACGTTTACATTTTTGTAAACTGACGTGCAAAAACCCAAATCACTGCAGCTGGTATTTTCAGGCATTTTGGGGTATTTCTAGGATACAGTACCTACCTAGAATACCTGAATAAATACCAGAGCAAATGTAATACGCTAGTTCCTCTGAGAGACATAAAGTGTGTGAAGCAGCCTAACGCCTAACTGTAGTATTATTGGGCCTAGGGTGAAAACAGGAAAGGGTATTAAAACAGCATGCATTATGAATGGATTTGGATGCGTTGTTGTAGTGAAGACACGTTGAGATAGCATGTCATTGGGTCGTCCAATGTGTTATATGTTTCTATTGCCAGATAAAGAGGAATGGTTCAGTGCATAAGGGTGCCTGACACAGCGTCCAGCATTAGGATGACACAGGATAACCTACACACACACACAGTAATGACCTGGCTCTCAGTTTGGCCGTACACATTCCAATCGGCAGCCTCAATATTGTGACAGTTTGACTTCCAGAGCCAGTCAGTCCAGAGAGAGGGGACATGGGAGAGCCATGACCGCCCAGAAACACTGCTCTCCTCTGATTTATCCAGCGAGGTCACCCGTGATGCAAGTCAGTATTCGACGTCCCTCAATGTCTGAAGATGTCAGAAGGCTCCCGGGGTAGGCGTCATTGTAAATAAAAATGTGTTCTTAACTGACATGCATAGTTAAATAAAATAAAATAAATACATTTTAAAAAATTACATGGAAACTGGTCACTACAAGCAACAGTGAGTGCTGTTACCTAGGATTTGAATCCTAGTATCATATGAACACACATAAGATGTGTAAAACTGCAAAAAAAATTGCAAATGTAATACTTGAATGTTTTGGTACACCTACTGGAGAGCTCGTCTTTCTCTACACCCATTCAGCATCATTCACACCCTCTTAAGCCTTAGCCCCGCCCATCTCTTTAAGGAGTCACGTGAGGCCATGTGCTAAACAGAGTAATTAGTTTAGTAAACAACCAAACATTTCAAGACTAAAAGTGGTATAAGTAGTAGCGTACAATAAGGATAAAATCCAGGTAAAAATACACTTTATCAAGTCCTTGGCCTATGTCCTAATCTGACTTTGGTGCAGGTCATGTTGTTCATCACATTACCGTCTCTGGTAAACACACACTATATCAAATAAAATCTATGTTTATTTGTCACATGCATAGGATACAGAAGGTGTAAACGGTACATTGAAATGGTTACGTGCATAGTAGAAATAAAAAAACTGAATAATTTTACAATTATAAGATGATGCTTGCTTACCCCACACACTTGTCTAAATTGATGGGTCACATGAAGGAAATGCCATAACCACCCCCCAGACACATCTAGCTAAGTGGATGGGTCACTATTGTCTAGACATGTACACATCTTCATGAAACACAAAAGATGTCCGTAATCACCCACAGACACCCCTGGCTAACTTGATGGGTCATGTAATCATCTGGTGAAGTGGAGTCTTTTGTTTAGACATATAGCTAGCAGCTAGCTAGCTAGCTAAACAATGAACCGGCACAATCCCAACTCACACTACTACCAATACAAACATTATCATAGCTGTAGCATGAATCTGCAGGTAGCTAAAGAGCTAACCAACTAGGTTCACTGTTAGCTAGCTAACGTGAGGCTATAACTAGCAATACAAATTGATATGAAGAATATTACTAAACAGATCATACACGTAACGTTAGCTAACAAGTCAGCAAGCTAATGTTTGCTAGCTAGCGAACAGTATGCTTTAACTTGCAATGAAAATGTACAGTAGCTAGACTTTTAACCGTATACATGGATGAACGCTTCACGGCAGACTGGAACCATTTAAACTGTTTTGTCAATCCTGTTCACACTGGCCTGTGCAGAAAGTAGCCCATCACATTTTCCAACTGATCTGTCGATAGCGCCTGCTAAATTCAATGTTGTTGAGAAAAGTAGCAAACCTTCTGTAGTTCTCGATGGCTAACGTTATATATTTTCAAAAACGGTGCGTTAGAAATGACTGTCAACACACTGAGCAGCTCACGTTATAGACAGAAACATGGCAGTTTCCTGAAACGAGTCTGCAATGTTTCTCTCTGCCAAGAAGAAGGGTGTGAACAGTTTGAACAGATTAGGGTCACATGGGTTGCAAGGTGGGGGTTTGATAAATGACCATATCTATCCTGACCTTTGCCACCTAGGAAATATGCGTGACTGGACCATCTCAAATAGTACTTGAGAACCTGTGCATAAATATATCCTAGCCTCACATGCATAAATCTACTTTCTGTCTCTAACACTAAAACAATATCAAACTAGTAAACAAAGTCTGAAAACGAACTGAAAATAAACCCAATTTCAAATAAAAATCTAAAAATGAATAGAAAATCACAAAACTATAATAACCTTGGTGTGTAATTGCACATTCTTTTTTTTTAAGGAATTTTGTAGCATGACGAATAGAATGCAGAGAGGATTCCTTCACACTGATTCAGTGTGCAGTTGAGAAATAAACAATTGAAAACCCTTTTCATATACTGTATTCCTTCTTTGAATCTCACATACTGTAACATATTGAAAAATGAATCACATGAAAGGGAGTGAAGTCACGATTTATATAAAACTAAACAGTTCTGTCTTTCTCTTTACTCCGTACTGAGCAGATAATCCGTACCGAGAGCAGATATCTGGACTGGTTTGTTATGGTTGAAGTGTATGAATTAATGATGAATGGATGAGGAGAGAGAGAGAGAGAGGAGGGAGGAGAATAGAAGGAGAGAGATGAGCCACTAAAAGCAACCACACATGATGGCCTCAGCTCAGTTTAGAAGATGAAATGGAAAAAGGTCTATATCCTTGTGACTTTGGATAATCTACAACAGCATTCCATCAGAGCACATCTAGCATGCCCATTTCTATCAGATGAGTCAACATGTTTCCATGTTATTTCACCTTAACATAATCTAACCCAGTTTGAAAGTGGAGTTGACAATTTTTGAAAATTGAATCAAATTACAATCGCAATGTGTTTGACTGTGTGTGTGTGTGTGAGTGCGTGTGCGTGTGTGTGTGTGTGCGTGTGCGTGTGTGTGTGTGAGAGTGTGTGTGTGTATAAGCAGGGCACTGGGCCATGTTCATTGTGCTTGTAGAGACAATTATATCACAGGCCCTCTATCATTCCTGTCCTCTATTCTCCTCTCTCTATCATTCCTGTCCTCTATTCTCCTCTCTCTATCATTCCTGTCCTCTATTCTCCTCTGTCTATCATTCCTGTCCTCTATTCTCCCCTCTCTCAAACATAATTTCACTGTTTAAACACACAAGAGGCGTTTACATCAACCCCTGTCCTTAGCCAACCCTTTACACACAAATACAGGAGAGCAGACACAAGCACATACAGCTGGATGAGCACACACATAACTTGTCTGTCCGTCCTTCCGTCTGTCATCGATTTGTGTGTGTGTGTGTGTGTGTGCAGGCAAAGACGTCAAGGCACTGTTTAAACAGAAAGGCGTAGGCAGAGACCTGGAGAGAGAAAAGGTATTTAGGAAGACAATCAGAGCTGCCGTTTAAAAAAGTGCCTGTCCTTAGCTCTTTCTCTCTCTCTCTCACACACACACACACAAACCAGTGTTGTGCCCAAGACCACCTAAAGCGAGACCGAGTCAAGACCAAGACCAGAACAATGTGAGTCAAGATCATGATTGTAATTTTGTCAGATTGCCACCATAATAGGTTTATGTACAGTAATTCTGTGTTAAAGATATTCTCTGGCACTTGTGAATACCTTTTAGCCAGTAGTTCTGAAGGTAGTGCCCACGAGCAAAAAGTGGTCCCTGAAAATTGCGTACTACATCACAAATGTTGAGATATGTGCACCACGTCATTGCTCTCTCTCTCTCGCTCTTCTATGTGTGCGTCTTCCTAGCTGCCATTCAAACTGCGAGGGGCTGAAGCTCATTGGCTGAAACTCTAATTTCTAGGGGGCTAGCCCACATGGGGGTAAATGTAGGGAAAATTGTCTCTTTCAAACTAGAAATTTCGTAGCTAATTGAGGTAAGACAGTAATTCTGCTCCTAGATTATGTATGAACTACACAATGACACACCCAGCCCGAAGCAGGAGGTTTAAAAAATACTTCCTAGTCGCCAAAGTACCGTAGCATGTCTGTAATATTTCAGAAGAACATATGGATTCTTTAGCCATTCAGAATGGTAAAAGAAATGCATGCTGAGGGAAAATAGAGTCGCTCTACAAATGATCACCAAATAATAGATACAAATACTAAATATGTTACAATTTCCCCCGGTCTCCCCTTAGCCAGCGTGCGACTGGCTTTTAGTAGTCTCCCCTACTAAAAGAGCAAGAATATTTCAATGAGTGCAACAAAGTTTGAGGTTACAACAGATAAAACAAAAGTAAAGGACAGTAATGTTACACGTAAAGTAGTAAGCCCAGGTTACAATAGGTGATACGATATAAATATGCCATGAAAGGAGTGTGAGTATTTGGCTAAATGGTTTTATGTGCTGACTGAACGAGGACTGATTATGAGTTTTTTTTTTAAACCAAAAATATAAAACTGATTTCGGCTGGTCTCCTTACGTCCTCATTGTCCAACACTGAGACCAGACCGAGTCAAAATATATGTGACACCGAGACAAAACCGAGACACTCGAGCACTACAACACCCACACACACATTCTCTGCACCTGTTCAAATTACCAGTGGAGCTGTGTGTAATCAGCTGACTGAAGATAAAGGGAATTCTATTGATCCCACCATATTTCCCCATCACAGACAATTACTGATACAGGTATGGCTATACAGGAGCCACACACTCAGGTAAGCCAGCACACATATACACAAACACACACACACACACATGCACACACACGCACACACACACACACAAGAAGTCACAGAAGTAGATAAGATGAAGAATGGGATCTAGCAGTTAAATAAATGATACAGTTTAACACCTTTATAGAAACGTGTTGAAAGGTGCAAAAGGTTCCGTCCAAATCCGTATCCATGGTAACCAACTCTTTCTACCCACAATCCGTGAAAGACAGTCTCCACGGTAACGGTGGAATATGAGGGCTGTGATGATCACACATTCAGTTCAATTCCATCTCAGCAGCGCTGTATTAGAAGAGATGGGAAAAGCAATAAATAGATAACCAGATATGAACACATAAATTAGATATCCCATCGCTGATTAACCAGTGTTCTGAATCTGTCAGCCCGCTGTGTTGCTGTGCTGAGTTTATTGAAGTGTGTGGGTGGGAAGTGGTGTGTGGCCTCTCCCATTCCACTAATGATCACAGCGGGTATCCATTACCTCTGGGCTGTCTGAGAAAGGACTCTTTGGTCAAGATCCAACACCCATTGTTTGCCAATCACTGCTCACTCTCTCTCAGCATCTCTCTCTCAGCATCTCTCTCTCTCAGCATCTCTCTCTCTCTCTCTTCATCTCTCTCGCTCTCTTTCTCTCTCTCTCTCTCTCTCTCTCTCTCTCTCTCTCTCTCTCTCTCTCTCTCTCTCTCTCTCTCTCTCTCTCTCTCTCTCTCTCTCTCTCTCTCTCTCTCTCTCTCTCTCTCTCTCTCTCTCTCTCTCTCTCTCTCTCTCTCTCTCTCTCTCTCTCTCTCAGCATCCATCCATCTCTCTCTCGCCTGCTCTCTCTCTCAGAATCCATCCATCTCGATCTCTCTTATCCCAGCCCTGGATCAGATTAAATATGAGTCTGAAACATCTTGATGCCTTTTTCCTCTCATGAGATATAATTACACATTTCAAAGGAGATGTATTTTGTTACCACGCAAACACATACTGCAGCCCACCACTGTCTATATTCATTTTAAAACATGTTTGCCTTTTGTGTGTGTGTGTGTGTGTGTGTGTGTGTGTGTGTACGCATGCCTAGAAGTATTTGTCCAAAATATAAAAAATGAAGCTTATCCCCAGAAGACATGATTAAGTATTAAACACTAGAGGTCTTCACGGGTGCAAAAAGTTGGACCCGTTACGAAATGAATCTGTGGCTTTCCCACCCGACCCAATATGCATTAATATATATATATATTTTTATGGAGATCCTAAAACAATAACTGTCCACCTCATGGTTCAGCTGTCGCAGATTTGAGGGCTAAATGCATCAGGGCATTGCATGCATATAGGCCTATTGGCCTAGGCATCCACTGTTTGGTATTCATATTTTAAAATACATTTTAAGGGAGGCATGCTTAGGTCTAGCCCTAGCGAGACCAAGAGAAAGATAGAGATATGTGGGCTCCATGTTCACGACATCGACATGTATTTCTTTATAGTTGTCAGATAGGCAACTACTGCTATACAGATATAGGCATACAGAAGGAGGCTAATTTGTTAATTTTCAATCAGAATATAAAAAAAAAAAGATAAATATTATATTATTATATTATATTATTTAGGCCAACTCTGGTAGGCCTAAAACATTCTTCCTCACCTCAAGTTCAACTGTCAGAGTCAGTAGCTTTGACTAATAATAGCCATACAACACCAAACCTTCACAAACATTGCTCAACTTTATTAGGGTGATATCAAAAGTAAGTCAAGTCATTGTTTATAGGGAAAATACGAACAGGTTATTATATTGCAGCATTAAATTAAGTTTTACATTTTACCCTCTTTGGTTTTTCCTTTACATTGGTTGAGACAAACACATGGAGACAAACACAACATTACAGCTGGAACTTCATTTGGCCAAAGAAAATGGCTCAACAGAAGGAAACGTTCAAAGTTTTGAACAGGCTTATATTGCAGCTATTACCAACAAAGGTGATTGCCTACAGTAGGCCTACCCAACAAATGACAGCAATAGCCTAATGATATTTATTTTACAACAGGCCTACTTTTAACCTTTAACTAAATATGTGTATTGGTCATATACACATATTTAGCAGATGTTATTTCGGGTGTAGCGAAATGCTTGTGTTCCTAGCTCCACCACTGCAGTAATATCAAACAGTTCACAACAATACACACACATCTCAAAGTAAAAGAACGTTATTTATTTTAGAACAGGCCTACTTTTAACCTTAAACTAAATACAGAGCATAACATTAAAAAGACAGAACTTAATTTAGCCAAGAAAATACACTACATGACCAAAAGTATGTGGACACCTGATCGTCGAAGATCTCATTCCAAAATCATTGGCATTAATATGGAGTTGGTCCCCCCTTTGCTGCTATAACAGCCTCCACTCTTCTGGGATGGCTTTCCACTAGATGTTGGAACATTGCTGCCAGGACTTGCTTCCATTCAGCAACAAGAGCATTAGTGAGGTTGGTACTGATGTTGGCTCCTGGCTTGCAGTCGCCGTTCCAATTTATCCCAAAGGTATTTGATGGGGTTGAGGTCAGGGCTCTGTGCAGGCCAGTCAAGTTCTTCCACACTGATATCAACAAACCATTTCTGTATCGACCTCACTTTACAACACTCCAGCTGACGCTTGGCATTGCTCATGGTGATCTTAGGCTTGTGTGTGGCTGCTCGGCCACGGAATCCCATTTCATGAAGCTCCCGATGAACAGTTCTTGACTGTTCAGTTCCAGGTGGCAGTTTGGAACTTGGTAGGAAGTGTTGCAACCGAGGACAGACAATTTTTATGCGCTATGTGCTTTAGAACTCGGCGGTCCCGTTCTGTGAGCTTGTGTGGCCTATCACTTTGTGGATGAGCCGTTGTTGCTCCTAGACGTTTCCACTTCACAATAACAGCACTTACAGTTGAACGGGGCAGCTCTAGCATGACAAACATTTGACAAACTGACTTGTTGGAAATGTGGCATCCTATGACGGTGCCATGTTGAAAGTCATTCTACTGCCAATGTTTGTCTATGGAGATTTTATAGCTGTTTGCTCGATTTGGATAATATTTTTGGCTTCATAGTAATTCTTCAAAAGCACTTTCGTCAAACATTTCTGAAATGGAAAAGCAAACATATTTCCAAATGCACCAGATACGACTGGAGTCCCATGTTCCATGTCTACACACACAAATATTGGCCTTATTATTGAATATCATTCCAGAGCATGGAATGTTTGCTCACACACAACTAGATATAAAAATTAACATCTCCATCTCTCTTTCTGCGAAGCAGTGAAGGAATTAGAGCAGTGTCCCATCCACCATTTGAAAAGTAATGAATTAAAAAAGAAAGGGAGGAGAGAAATAGAACTAAAGTAGAAAATACGCATGGCTTCAGGCTGTGTTAGGAGCCTCTACCACAATGAAAGCTGACAGCTCTACACTGTGATTATGGAGATTTTATTAAGGCCATGGATAGTGTTTACACAAACACACACACACACACACACACAGTCTTGTACAATCCCATTCAAAATCCTATTTTCTCTAACCCCTAACCCTAAACATAACCCTAACCTTAACCCTTCCTCTTACCCTATCCCTAACCTTAACCCCCAAACCTAACCTTAACCCTAAACTAACCTTAGACCTAATTCTAACCCTAACACTAATTCTAACCTTGACCTTGTGGGGGCCAACAAAATGTCCCCAGTTGGTCAAATTTCTGTTTGTTAACTATTCTGGTCCCCACAAGAATAGTTCAACACGTCCGCACACCACAGATATGCACACACAAACACACCGTACATCATGTGGATCAGAAAACTTCTCTCCCAAAAGTCTCTGCAACTCTTGAAAACTGTCATTATACAGAAGTTCTAGTTTCTGAAAAGCTTTCTTTTGCAAAAATGAAAAAATAATCTTCAGGGAGCATATTGAAATGTCTTGATATAAACTTTTAGATAGTGTCAGCAATACTCAACTTCCCTCTAATCAGTTTACTTCCCTCTAATCTAAGTCAACTTTCAAACTTTACTTTTTCTCTATGTGAAATCTCAAAAAGAAGTACCATTGACAATTGACCTCCATTTGATCTCCTATTCCAACACCTTGCAGTGATGACATTTAAAGAGTTTACCATGAATGGATTTCTTCACCACTGCATAAAAGCTTTTGATTGAGACATATACAATCTAAGATGACCCTAGAGAGAAAAGCAGAGAGAAAAGCCTCTATATGTCCCTGAAGTGGAGGTGTTGTTCTGGCAGAGAGAAAAACCTCTATATGTCCCTGAAGTGGAGGTGTTGTTCTGGCAGAGAGAAAAACCTCTATATGTCCCTGAAGTGTGTTGTGTAATTTCCAATTCTTTATAGCTCCCTGAATATATTTAGCTCTGTATGTTACAAGCAGAGACAAGATCTCTTTTTCCTCAGCAGATGAGGGTAGGGTGTAGGCAACCCCCTACCACTCAGCAGGTTGACCTTTGACCAGAGGAATGTCACCAGAGTCAGGAGACTCCCCCAGGGGTAAAGGCTTCCTGTGTACCTCTCATTTTCCTGACTTAGAACTAGACATGTATTCTGTGCCAATGTTATCTCCAAATAAGGAGAAAACAAGAAATAGCATCAGGAGTTTTAAGACCAAGGTGGAGAAAAATAGAATGTGCAGGAGAGGTTAACGGTGTCTTATGAATAAACATTTCAATTTCAAAACTTACAGTGGGGAGAACAAGTATTTGATACACTGCCGATTTTGCAGGTTTTCCCACTTACAAAGCATACAGACTCTTCAACTGTGAGAGACGGAATCTAAAACAAAAATCCAGAAAATCACATTGTATGATTTTTAAATAATTCATTTGCATTTTATTGCATGACATAAGTATTTGATCACCTACCAACCAGTAAGAATTCCGGCTCTCACAGACCTGTTAGTTTTTATTTAAGAAGCCCTCCTGTTCTCCACTCATTACCTGTATTAACTGCACCTGTTTGAACTCGTTACCTGTATAAAAGACACCTGTCCACACACTCAATCAAACAGACTCCAACCTCTCCACAATGGCCAAGACCAGAGAGCTGTGTAAGGACATCAGGGATACAATTGTAGACCTGCACAAGGCTGGGATGGGCTACAGGACAATTGGCAAGCAGCTTGGTGAGAAGGCAACAAATGTTGGCGCAATTATTAGAAAATGGAAGAAGTTCAAGATGACGGTCAATCTCCCTCGGTCTGGGGCACCATGCAAGATCTCACCTTGTGGAGCATCAATGATGATGAGGAAGGTGAGGGATCTGCCCAGAACTACACAGCAGGACCTGGTCAAAGAGCTGAAGAGAGCTGGGACCACAGTCTCAAAGAAAACCATTAGTAACACACTACGCCGTCATGGATTAAAATCCTGCAGCGCACGCAAGGTCCCCCTGCTCAAGCCAGCGCATGTCCAGGCCTGTCTGAAGTTTGCCAATGACCATCTGGATGATCCAGAGGAGGAATGGGAGAAGGTCATGTGGTCTGATGAGACAAAAATAGAGCTTTTTGGTCTAAACTCCATTCGCCGTGTTTGGAGGAAGAAGAAGGATGAGTACAACCCCAAGAACACCATCTCAATCGTGAAGCATGGAGGTGGAAACATCATTCTTTGGGGATGCTTTTCTGCAAAGGGGACAGGATGACTGCACCATATTGAGGGGAGGATGGATGGGGCCATGTATCGCGAGATCTTGGCCAACAACCTCCTTCCCTCAGTAAAAGCATTGAAGATGGGTCGTGGCTGGGTCTTCCAGCATGACAACGACCCGAAACACACAGCCAGGGCAACTAAGGAGTGGCTCCGTAAGAAGCATCTCAAGGTCCTGGAGTGGCCTAGCCAGTCTCCAGACCTGAACCCAATAGAAAATCTTTGGAGGGAGCTGAAAGTCCATATTGCCCAGCGACAGCCCCAAAACCTGAAGGATCTGGATGGAGGAGTGGGCCAAAATCCCTGCTGCAGTGTGTGCAAACCTGGTCAAGAACTACAGGAAACGTATGATCTCTGTAATTGCAATCAAAGTTTTCTGTACCAAATATTATGTTCTGCTTTTCTGATGTATCAAATACTTATGTCATGCAATAAAATGCAAATGAATTACTTAAAAATCATACAATGTGATTTTCTGGATTTTTGTTTTAGATTCCGTCACTCACAGTTGAAGAGTACCTATGATAAATATGACAGACTTCTACATGCTTTGTAAGTGGGAAAACCTGCAAAATCGTCAGTGTATCAAATACTTGTTCTCCCCACTGTACATAAGCCAAGAACTTAGAGATGTACGGGAGTGGTTCCTGCAGGCCACTCGGCTTCATTGTCTTTTTGCAATAAAGTCTGTCTTGCTTCTACAAACTCCAGGGGTCAGGTACTAAAGTCAGGTCTCTCCAGAATACGGGCTAAATTTAATTGTTTAAAGTAAAAGGCACAGAGTTTGTAGAAGAAAGAAATATAGTATGCATGAAGTGTGATGAATGTGTATGAATCCCTGTCTGTACTAATACACAAAGTTACCCGAAGTGCGAGGAACGTATTGTAGGAGTGCATTGGCAGGTAGAGTCCCTGTGAGTACTTTATAGATACATATCGAAGTGCGTATAGGTATACTATGGGGTTACAATAAGCAGGGTAGTTAGTTAGTGTGTGTTGAGGGGTGGGAATCTGTAGAAGTGCGTACAGCCCCATATGGAAACACCTACCGAAGAGCATGTAGTGTGTTGTGTTGAGTTATGGGAATCTATCGAAGAGCGTATAGCCCCATATGAGTAAACACCTATCGAAGAGCGTTTAGTGTGTTGTGTTGAGTGATGGGAATCTATCGAAGAGCGTATAGCCCCATATGAGTGTAAATCCTGCAAATACCGCCTTTAGTACATCCTAAAGGGACTGAATGGACAGGCAACCTGTAGAAAACAGACTTGGCACATGCTAGTGTTCTGAAAGAACAGGTTAAATGTATGAGAAACCGGTTATTTTTATGAGAAACAGGTAGTATTCAGTATAAGGGTATTATCTTTATGAGAGAACCGGTATTATAAATGCGCATTAGATATATTGTAAAATAAATAGTAGGACCCTACATTGTATGAATAATATTTAGAGGAACATATACTATGGAGTTGATGGAAGGTAAAATGTGGAGAAATTGGAAACTGGTGTGCAGATACATAAGACTTGTGGAGACAATGTGAATAGCAGCAACAGGAGGCTAAGAGACAGAAAGGGTGGGGCTCTCGGTAGCCCGCAGAAGAATGGAAAACAGTAAAAAGGCTAAATATGAAGAAGACGGTGAAATGGAAAGTTAAAGAAAGTGAAGGAATGAAAGAGGGGAGTGTGCGTCTTTCCGGGAAGTTGCCCGGTAGAAAGGCTGCACTCGCTGTGGGCGCGTTTACCCAAGTTACTTATATTGTAAATTTAAGCTGTAGAATTGTAATCATGTATATTGTATGGAATGGAACAGGAAGTGTGAATCTAAGCGATGGGCTGCGTTTAGAGGCTTGTATCAAAGGAGTGGTATTTGAGCTGGTATTGTGCAAATTTAGAGGATCGCACGTAATGAGGCATTTTAAGGTGTTACATGGGGGAGAGTCTAAAAAGTATTCGGAGGTATGAAAGATTAAGGCCTGTGGTTTTGTGTTGGAATGAGAGGACGGTAAACTGAGTTTTGTCGTGATTGTGTATGGAACGGAAATAACCAACATGTGGCATCGTTTGTCTCTGATTGTTGATTGTTGTGTGTCTTGTAATGGACTGTAAGTGAGAATTTTGTCTTTGTGTGGGAATAACCGATTGTGTATAAACGTTGATTAATGGCTGTGTCGCGACAAACCTTGGTAGATAACCATTTTATCCTATAGTAATTAACGAGTTCAGGTTGTCGTTGGCTATATTGAGTGAAACCTTTTTGAAACTAATTTAGGGCCATTTCCCAATGGAACTTTGCTTAGGGAAGTTAGAATAATAACTTTGACGTTACCAATCACTTCCCTAGGTCCTGTATTATTGAGCCTTTTACAGTAGCCTGGCTGGCTAGTGCACGTAAAACTGTTGAACTATCTGTTCAATCGGGCCGCATTAAGTTTAAAGAAAATTACTACTCTTGTTTGGGGTTTCTTTCCCCATAATATACATTTTACTCCTCATTAACCGAGGTTGTGTGTAATAGATGGTATTATATATTGACTGACATGATAAATGAATTGGCATTTTAAGTCACAATACATGTATGACGACCCTAGTAGATGATGGAGTTATAATTCTGGTGGATCTTAAACGTTTGAAAGAAGGGCGTTTGCCGGGGCTGAGTGGTTTTAACATTTGAGCTTGATAAAAAACAAATGTGGGGGATGGGCTGTGTCGGTAATAGGAATGTGGACGATGGAGAAACCAATGTGTTGCTGACCCATGATAATTTAGAAGGGAATAGTTTTGAAGTAGTTTACTAAGTGGAGGTACTGTATTATGAAGACAGAATAGCAACATAGGGAACAGGCAGAGACAATAAGAAGGAACTAGACAATATAGAAACTAGAAAGGTGTCAGTAAAATAGGTTAAAATATGAGATTGTCTCAATTGATAGGACAGTATTGATAGAAAATGGGTTAGTTTTATTTTGTGTTTTAGTTGACAGTCTTACTTAATAGGACAATATTGATAAACTTTATTTGTGGTTTATTTCACTTTTGTCTAGACAGGATAATTACAGGTTCCAATTTACTATGATGGCCCTCACTGAGGCATGTAAACTAGGAAGTGGTGTACATGTTAACAGATATTCTGATTTAGAATATACGATTAGTGTTTGTCTACCATGAGTAGGGGTTTGGAAAAGTAGTTATTTTATGAATGCATATGGAAATATTAGGAAAATAATACGTTACAGATTGAGGCCCTGCTGGAAGCTATGTTGCTCCCAGCTAGGTTGGCATTTTGAGGGTTTGTGCCCACAAGCCAATCAAGACAATATTAGCTTAGGTAATAAAGTTGCTGCTGAAAGGTTTCACACCCATGTTGTGTATCTGGTTTTTGCTATGGCCTCGCCTGTTGTTGAGTTGCAACAACAACAGGGGACTGACCATATGTCTCACTACCTATGGGAGACCAGAGGTTGCTCCCAGGGCCCTGTTGGCCTTTGTAGACAACACCTTTCAGGTAAATTTGTGCTGCTAGAGTAGCTCATTCCGTAGGTTTGCCGAATAGGCTCATGGTTGGTGAGTCATTCATCAAGAGGGAATATGGTACATAAGGTTTAAGGTTTTTTACGAGATTGGTTTTGCCTTAACTTAGCAGAAGTTAAAAGAACATAGGAAACATGGTTTTAGAGTATGAGACTATTTTTAATATGCGTTATGTGTATTTAATATAACATTGCCAAGTAGACGCCTCTTAAACTAGGTAATTTTACTTAGTGGTGTATTTACACACATTGCATTAGACAATCATATTCATATGATTGAGAGAAAGGAGATAAAGTGCTCTTGTCTAGTGATAAGTGACAGAGTCATACGAGGGTTATACCTGCTGTGATGCCAACATAGTAGCTAACAGTCTGGTAAGGGAAATATTCCCTGGATTTGGAATCCCAGAAACCTTGTCTGTAGACACACGGCACCGATGTTACAGGTGATGCCGTGACCCAAATTGTCCTGATGATGGGAATAGATCAGAAATTTGTATGTCTCTATTATCTAAAAAGTTTTGGCTAAGGCCTAGATTAACAGGTTGAACCTGAGTAGAATGTATACATCTAGTGCTGAGGAGAATGTGAAGCAGCCCCTATAGGGGTACTGGGTTTAGCCCTCATGAGATGTTAACAGGCCGTCCCATGAATGTTCCGTATTATAGGCCGATGACTGACAAACAGACTGACTAGACTGGAAGATGATCTGTTAAATTATATGTGGAAACTAACTTTTACTGTTAGGTTTTTGTATTCTCGTTCCTAGGAAAGCCCAGGAGGTCTCAACTAGAGAAGACAGATACGAAATCCCTGTCCAGATTGGAGACTGAGTAAAACTGAGGGGCTTCAGGAGGAAGTAGGTCAGAATAGATGTGTTATATCTCAACGAGATAAAGAAGGTAATGAGGAAGTAGAGGAGAGAGTGGATGTGTTCAGAGAGTATAATTTCTTGTGGAAGAATGGAGGAAAGCAGATGATTAATGTGTAGAAAGGTAGCTAAGGCCCAGAACAGATTTAAAAAACAACCTAAACGGTATATAACCTTTCTTTTGGTGATGTTAAAAGGAACCCAGATGCAATTTGAACCCTGTGGTTGTCAGGACCTGGAGGGCCTGATGAGCAAACTGCCTAGCATCCATGATGGGGCCAGAAATTGGATTGGAGCTTTTGAAGAGCAGCGATGGGGAAACTGCTGGTGGTGGGGGACCTGAAGGCACTGTTGGCCAGGGTGGTGGGAAAGGCCAAAATGAATGAGGTATTGGCAGCAGGTGGCATGGGGGATCTGACAGAGGATCGAGTGATGGATGGAGAACTGTTTGATCAATACAGAACAAGGGTGTGGAGGGCCCTAAGACACGAATATCCAACAAGAATGAATCCAAAAACACTAAGAGGAGAGCCACTGGGGGACAAGGAAAACCCAGCAGCCTGTGTACACAACCAACTGAGACGGTGGCAGCAGGAGACTTAGAGGGCTCCAGAGACAGACCCACTGATAACAATGTCCAGGACAACTCTGGTGGAATCCATGCTAACAGCGGTCAAGAGCAGACTGGACAATGTGGTGGGACTGACATCAAAAACCCACGAGGAATTCTGTGACCATGTTGTCCATGCAGTGGAAGAATATCGAAAAGATGAACAAAGACTGGCAGACCAGGGCAGAGACACCCAGAGAAAGCTGACACAAATGCAGCTGGATGAACTAGCAAAAAAGGACAAAAAGAAAACACAGGCTCCTCTAACCATGTCACCTCTACCTGTGCCAGTCACCCATGAAGGCCCGCAACCGCCACCTCAAAAGTGGGGTCCAAGGGCACCTGCTCCGCCAGTAGTGAATGTGTATACACAGCAATCCCCGGGAGGCTGGCAAAATAAAATCAACAGAAATGCACCTCGAACACAGGGGTATCAACCGCAGTATCAGGCACGGCAGAATAGAAGTCAAAAAGGACGACCAGGTGTCTGCTGGGGGTGCAGTCAGACAGGGCACACCAGAAGTAATTGTCCTACCAATCCTTGGATGCCTAGGCATCCACAACAGGACACTTGGCAAGGAAATGGTCCTACCCAGATGCATGGCAGCAATCTCAAACACAGGCTCCACAGGGACCAGTGACCCGCTGGGGAAGACCAAATTAAAGGGACTAGGGATGCCCAGAGAGTCCTAAAGGGGAGGGTCAGTTTACAGCAATAACCATGCAAGCTGATGATGATAGATACTGGAGCAATGTATTCGAGTATAAATCCAAATTTTGCTTCACCTCTCCATGTCATGTAAATTTACGAAAACAATAGGATTCTTGGGACAAATGCGGCTAATTTCTATGACAGCACCAGTAATTTTAGAAGCAGGAAGGACAACCGCCTGCATACCGAAATTGTAATCAGAACATACTCCAGTAAATTTATTAGGAAAGGATGCACTATGTAGAATGGGCATTCAAATTAAGTATACATTAGAAGGGATAGGAATAGACAGGGAAGGAACAGGACAATAAATGGTGAAGATTACAGGCAGCAAATATATACAGGCAAAGGCAGACAATGTGTATTGGATAGGAGGTATAGGAGAACTAGTGCAGGAAGTGTTAGATTAATGGGATACGTTTATTATATTTACATTATATAACATTTAAAGATGAAGAAGAAGTAGCCCTGCAATAGATGGCATACTGAGAATGCAAGAGAGAGCAGAGAGATATGAGCCTAGTATATCGGTTGAAAGGGGGGCGACAAGAGACACAAATGGATTATGGAGAACACATGGAGGACTGGTAGTAGCTCTACTTGTACTGTTGAAATTACTTGTTACAACTGCGCATGGTTTTGACCATTGCGCAAGGGGGGAGGTGATGAGGAGAATTAAACAACAAGGTTTTTGTTCCCCATACATGCAAGCAACAGTAGATTCAAGACGAGCAGAGTGTGAAACGTGTGAAATATGTGCATTAAATAATATCAGGAAGAGGTTAGCAGCACCAATTGGACAGATTCCAGTACCAGAAGGACCATTTAAACACCTGGTAATGGACTATGTAGATGTGATAAAATCTGTGAGAGTACACTGATGAATCAGGTGGGTGTTTTTCTCTGGCACTAATGACTTATAGCATGCAACTTAATCAAATAACACATCTAACGCTGCATGAAATGCTTACAGTTTGACCCATGCCAGTGTCAGTTCTTAGAGGATCTTGTGATGGTTCACATTTTAGAGAATATGGAGGGAGAATTGAATGAGTACATTAGACTATTAACTGCTATGCATAAAGTTGTTTATCTACAGGAGAAATACAGGGTTCCAGAGCAGGAGGTGGACCCAATTCGAGCAGTCGAGCCAGGGGACAGAGTCTACATCAGAGACTTCCGGAGGAGGTGGAATGAATCGAGATGAGAGGGTCCTTACACGGTCACCCAGGCCACACCAACAGCTGTTCGAGTAGAGGAAAGTTCGACCTGGTGCCATCTCAACCACTGCACCAGAGTAGCACGACGGGTACAGCGATCCAACGATGAAGGAGCAGAAGATGCGAAAACCCCATCCGGGGAAGGAGATGACACAAGGACAGAAGACGAAGGGGAGAGGGAGGATGCTCAGGCAGAATCACCACTCTCTGTTGAGACTCCAGCTATGGGGGACACTGGCAATGTGAATGTTGCTGCTGAGCTACGTGCTCTGGTTGATGCCTACAGTACAGGGCCAGACATTGATGAGCCCCAAAGCAACCACCTTACAAATGGGACAATTCGAAGCTAGAAGAAAGACAATGACTGGTACTACTAAAGGTGTTTCAGCGCTGATCATTAACATGCATGAGAGGGTCAAGTGGGTACCATGGACTTGTGAACAACGAATGACTGGCAGAATTCCTAATAGTTGTAAGAAGGAAGGGATAATGTGTTCTGCTGATTTGATTGACAATAATACATCAGGTGTCAATAGAAGTGAGGGAATGGATGTGGAAAAAGTAAACAGCTATGAAACATTAGGTGGACAATTGTGTACAGTAGAGTAAATCTTTCACAGAAAAAGTGGTAATTGTACCAGAACCAACCTATAGATGATGTGCTATATGGCAGAATGCAAGATGTGACATAAAGACATCTGAATACCCAATGTGTGAAGCAAAATGTAGGGGAAGTATGGGGAGTTATATTGACAGGATAAGATTGAACATGAGTAGAAGCAGAAACGAGTGTAACATTTTCGAAATATCCACTAAAATTAACAAAGCCACCAATTGGAAGAGATGATGTTAGTAAATATGAGTATGAATGCTTTTACAGTTACACAGGCTTAAATTCAGGATGGAATATCCAAGTTAAATGCAATGTGACATGGATTCTAGGATGGAGTCCTGGTTCAGGAAGGAGTGATTGTTTACCAAAGGCAAAATTAAAGCAAATAGACACTGCAAGAGGCCTTATACAGATAAACATGGAATGAAATGCTTAAGCAATGTATTCTACTGTGAACACCTGAGGATGACACTGTACTCACATGCCGTATATGTTCCTCACTATATTTCTGTGTTTAACTTCATCCTTTTGTGTTAGTAGTTGAGAGGAAAATGTACTCCCATATGTATTAATGCACCCATGATGTTAGTATAATTTAACATTGTTTTTGTGGGACTTGTTTCGTCCCAAAGGGGGGATTGTTATGTAATTTCCAATTCTTTATAGTTATTGTGTAATTTCCAATTCTTTATAGCTCCCTGAATATATTTAGCTCTGTATGTTACAAGCAGAGACAAGATCTCTTTTTCCTCAGCAGATGAGGGTAGGGTGTAGGCAACCCTCTACCACTCAGCAGGTTGACCTTTGACCAGAATAATGTCACCAGAGTCAGGAGACTCCCCCAGGGGTAAAGGCTTCCTGTGTACCTCCCATTTTCCTGACTTAGAACTAGACATGTATTATATGCCAATGTTATCTCCAAATAAGAAGAAAAGGTGGAGAAAAATAGAATGTGCAGGAGGGGTTAACGGTGTCTTATGAATAAACATTTCAAAACTTGTACATAAGCCAAGAACTTAGAGATGTACGGGAGTGGTTCCTGCAGGCCACTCGGCTTCATTGTCTTTGTGCAATAAAGTCTATCTTGCTTCTACAAACTCCAGAAGTGCTTTTATTTTTAGTAAGAGGGAAGAGTTTTTCCACGACAAGTGGAGGTGTTGTTCTGTCAGAGAGAAAAACCTCTATATGTCCCTGAAATGGAGTTGTTGTTCTGGCAGAGCAAAAAGCCTCTATATGTCCCTGATGTGGGTTGATAAATACAGCAGGGTGGAAATGCTTTCTATCTGACTTGATATGGGCCTCTCAGGCAGTCTCTCTCCATCATAGACTGACTTACATATTCATCTGTACCGTCAGGACCACTGCTTTATGGCCAGAGGGAAATTGGTGTGTTTATGTCACGAGTGGGTTGAAGGAGAGACCAAGACGCAGCGCAGGGATAGTAGTTCGACATTTTATTGCACTATACAATGTATATATCCAATACTATGTATAATGCAACCACCTGAAATGACGAACTAAACTAAACCGAAAACAAACACTACAGACAAAACGTCACGTTCACAAAAACCAAACACGAATGAACGGACGTAAAAAGCACACTTACTTTCACAGTGACTGGAGAATTACATCGACAACGACCCACACCAGAGTGAAGGGCAGACTTAACATATATAGGATCCCTAATTAGAGACAATGCGTTGCAGCTGCCTCTAATTAGGGATCCAACCCAAAACCCACACAGAAACAGAAAAGAAAGACACTGTCAGACTCTGACCATAGCTACATAGAGAAGCAAATAGGCTTCTCTATGGCCAGAGCCTGACAGTTTATTGACAATTTTAACTGCACACTTATTGTTTGTGTACATAGATTTTATAATATCATATGTTTTTCCCTCAACACCGGTTTTCATATATTTGTATAGCAGACCCTCATGCCAAATTGAGTCGAAACAACAAAGCAAGAGAATACTTTTGTTTTGTTTTCTTTATTTACATCTTCTTTAAGATGTAAATTGACATTTACTCAGGAAATGTCCTGAGTCTGCTGTTGATGATACTGCAGAGGATTTTTTTCAAGGTTACTGTTGGTGCAGATTCCACAGTAAATTATTGGGGTCAGATTTGTCTCCACGTTTGTGGTTTCTGGTGATCAGACCTTCATTCCAAATACTGGGGAAGATGCCAGGGCTGAGGATAATGTGGAAGAGTTTAGCAATAGCCTATTTTAATTTGTGGTATGTATATTTTATCATTTTGTTTAGTATACCATCAACACCACAGGCCTTTTTGGGTTGGAAGGTTTGTATTTTGTCCTGTAGCTCATCCAATGTAATTGGAGAATCCAGTGTGTTCTGGTCATCATTAATAGCTAAATTATAATGTATATGTTTTTGTTCTTGGTTTCTTTGTTATATGGAAAAGCGATTTGATTCTATTGATTCTTCAATCATATTGAGCTGTTTTCTGACATGGTGTTCCTTCTTTTTTCTTAGTATATTTCTATACTATATAGTGAAGGCGCAGCTTCTGGTTCTTAGGTTTTTGCATTCTTCATTAAACCATTTCTCATTGTTGTTAGTTTTCTTAGGCTCTCTGTCTCTCTCTCTCTCTCTTTCTCTCTCTCTCTCTGTCTCTCTCTCTCTCTGTCTCTCTCTCTCTCTCTCTCTCTCTCTCTCTCTCTCTCTCTCTCTGTCTCTCTGTCTCTCTTCTCTCTCTCTCTCTCTCTCTCTCTGTCTCTCTCTCTCTCTGTCTCTCTCTCTCTCTCTGTCTCTCTGTCTCTCTCTCTGTCTCTCTGTCTCTCCTCTCTCTCTCTATCTCTCTCTCTCTCTCTCTCTCTCTCTCTGTCTCTCATATAAGGATTCTGCAGAAGTTCCAGCTGACATTGGCTATGCTACAGTATGAATGTTTCAACGATGTACATTACTCTTCTGCTCCACCATCCCTCCATCCCTCCATCCCTCTCTCGCCTGCCTTTCTGTACCTCCTACAACATCCTTCCACCCCTCTCTTCTTCTCCTCTCCTCCATCTGTATGCCTCCCACCATTCATCCTCTCCTCTCCTTACCGCTTCTTCACCCCGTCCTCTCCTCCCCCTGTCTTTTCCTCCCCCTGTCTTCTCCTCCCTTCCTCCTGTCCTCTACTCCTTCCCCGTCCTCTACTCCCTCCCCCCTGTCCTCTACACTTTCCCCCGTCCTCTATTCCCTCCCCCCTGTCCTCTACTCCCTCCCCCCGTACCCCTAACTTTCACTCCATATCTCCTTCCACTTGTCTCTTCTCTATCTTCCTCCCTTCTTCCATTCCCCCCTTAGAATCTCCTCATTGACTCCAAAACAACCTACACAGCACCATCCATCTGCATACACAGACCAAGCTGCACTAGCCATCTATTATTCAACAGATAATGAAAAAAAATATGCAGGGAGAGAGAGAGGGGAGAGAGAGAGCGAGAGAGAGAGAGAGAGAGAGAGAGAAAGAGAGAGAGAGAGAGAGAGAGAGAGAGAGAGAGAGAGAGAGAGAGAGAGAGCGAGAGAGTGTAAGAGGAGAAAGGAAAGAGAGAGAGAATTGGTGGATGGTGGATGAGCATCGCTCCGGTGTCAATGCACCACTCAGTATGCTTTAAAAGTTAGAAGAGCTGAAATTACCCACCTGTGGTCCACTTGTTTTTTAATGGGGTGGGATGGAAGGATAGACTAGGCTGGAGAGATGGCTGAGGGAGGAGAGAGGAAATTATATATGCATATATTTAATCCATGATGAATTCAGGCTGTAACACAACAGAATGTGGAATAAGTCAAAGGGTATTAATACTTTCTGAAGCCATGTTATTTTTTACTCCCGATAGATAGATAGATAGATAGATAGATAGATAGATAGATAGATAGATAGATAGATAGATAGATAGATAGATAGATAGATAGATAGATAGATAGATAGATAGACAGACAGACAGACAGACAGACAGACAGACAGACAGACAGACAGACAGACAGACAGACAGACAGACAGACAGACAGACAGACAGACAGACAGACAGACAGACAGACAGACAGACAGATAGACAGACAGACAGATAGATAGATAGATAGAGAGAGATAGAGAGATATATAGAAATGACTTTGTCAAGCAGCTACGAAAAAACACAGCGCAGGTGCAAAATGCCAGAACAAAATACACAAAAGACAGATACACAATACATGATACATAGTGCGGCAGTATGAAAAAGTATAAAAATAAGTCTGGAGTGCAAAAAGCTATATAAACGCATTGCATAGTATGAGTGAATGACTGAATATGTACAATATACATTGCTATAGTATTAGGTGAAAAAATTATACATTTATTGAATGTTGATATAAATAAAAATATATATTTACATGGTTAACTATACAGGTTGATGGCAGAGAAAGATACTTAAATAGCTAAATGCACGTATGATATAAGTGAGGGTAATAATAGTTTACTTAATTTACAGTCTGGTTAAATGTACAGGTAAATTCATATTTGCATGGTTAAATTAACTGTACAGGTAAATGACAGGAAGAGATACTTAAATAGCTAAATGTGCATATGATATAATTTAGGGTAATAATACTAATTCCCTTAAAATACAGTCCTTAGAACAGTGTTTAATTACAGATAAATGCACGTATTGCACATTCAATATAAAAAAAGATACTACTCACAGGATACTAGTATACAGTCCTGAGTGAATGACTACGTAAGTTCAGTCCAAGAATGACTTGCAATATTGCACGTGATATGATATAACAACTGTACATGAATATGTACATACAGTCCTGAATGAATGAGTGCTGATTGAATAAGTCCTGAGTGAATGAGTGATTACAGACCAGAGAGGAGTTACTCACGAATGGATGGATGGATGCCTGATTGTTAAACTAGGTCTTAACACCCCAGGTCTATGTTGCCGACGGCATGGCACCCCGGTGAGGCATTAAATAGTCTAATAGCTGCCGGCAGGAAGGACCTCCTGTATCGCTCCCTGGCACACAGGGGTGGGATCAGTCTGTGACTGAAGGTGCTCCTCTGCATCATAACCATGGCATGCAGAGGGTGGTGACGTCGTCCATGATGGCCAGCAGTTGGCCATGTTATTTTCTACTCCCTATATATAGCCATGTTATTTTCTACTTTTTTTCTATGCATTTCATAAAGTATTCATACCCTTTAACTTTTTCCACATTTTGTAAGGTTACAGCATTATTCTAAAATGTATTACATTTTTTGCATTATCTTGGCTGTGTGCTTAGGGTTGTTGTCCTGTTGGAAGGTGAACCTTCGCCCCAGACCTGAGTGCTCTAGAACAGGTTTTCATCAAGTATCTCTTTGTACTTTGCTCTGTTCATCTTTCCCTCGATCCTGACTAGTCTCCCAGTCCCTTCCGCTGAAAAATATCCAGAGGTTTCCTCCAGATGTGACGCTTTGCATTCAGGCCAAAGAGTTAAATATTGGTTTCATCCGACCACAGAATCTAGTTTCTCATGGTCTGACAGTACAAACTCCAAGCGGGCTGTCATGTGCCTTTTACTGAGGAGTGGCTTCTGTCTAGCCCCTCTACCATAAAGGCCTGATTGATGGAGTGCTGCTAAGATGGGTGTCCTTCTGGAAGGTTCTCCCATCTCCACAGAAGAACTCTGGAGCTCTGCCAGAGTGACAATAATTGGGTTCTTGGTTACCTACCTGGCCAAGGCCCTTCTCCCCTGATTGCTCAGTTTGACCAGGCGGCCAGCTCTAGGAAGAATCTTGGTGGTTCCATTTAAGAATTATGGAGGCCACTGTGTTCTTAGGGACCTTCAATGCTGCAGAAATGTTTTGGTACCCCTTCCCCAAATCTATGCCTCAACACAATCCTGTCTTGGAGCTTCTACTCCCTATATACAGTGCCTTCAGAAAGTATTCACAGTCACACCTCTTGACTTTTTCCACATTTTGTTGTGTTAGTCTGAATTTAAAATTGACTTAATTAAGATTTTTTTTTTTCACTGGCCTACACACAATACAAAGTGGAATTATGTTTTTCAAAATGTTTACAAATGTATTAAAAATAATGCAATTGTCTTGAGTCAATAAGTTTTCAATCCCTTTTCTATGGCAAGCCTAAATAAGTTAAGGAGTAAAAATGTGCTTAAGTTGCATGGACTCTGTGTGCAATAATAGTGTTTCAAATTATTATTTAATGACTACCTTATCTCTGTACCCCACAATTATCTCTAAGGTCCCTCAATTGAGCAGTGAATTTCAAACACAGATTCAACCACAAAGACCAAGGAGGTTTTCCAATGCCTCGTCAAGAAGGGCACATATTGGTATATGGGTAAAAAACAAAAAAGCAGACATTGAATATCCCTTAGAGCATGGTGAAGTTATTAATTACACTTGTTATGGTGTATCAATACACCTAGTCACTGCAAAGATACAGATGCTCAGTGATTTCATCTTGACGCCAATGGTGACTTTAAAACATTTACAGTTTAATGGCTGTGACAGGAGAAAACTGAGGATGGATCAACAACATTGTAGTTACTCCACAATACTAACCAATTATTTAATTATTTTTTGTATTTATTTTTTACCTTTAGGCAAGTCAGGTAAGAACAAACTCTTATTTTACAATGATGACCTAATTGACAGAGCAAAAAGAAGGAAGGCTTTACAGAATACAAATATTCCAAAACTTGCATCCTGCTACTAAAGTATTACTGCAAACAATGTGGCAAGGCAATTAACTTTTTGTCCTGAATACAAAGTGTTATGTTTGGGACAATCATGCTTGTAATCATTAAGGACTGGGGAGTTTTCAGGATAAAAAAGAAACAGAATGGAACTAAGCACAGGCAAAATCCTAGAGGAAAAACAGGTTCAGTCTGCTTTCCACCAGACACTGGCAGATGAATTGACCTTTCAGCAGGACAATAACCTAAAACACAATGCCAAATCTACACTGGAGTTGCTTACCAAGATGTCAGTGAATGTTCCTGAGTGGCCGAGTTACAGTTTTTACTTTCATCTACTTGAAAATCTATGATCAACAACCAATTTAACAGAGCTTGAAGAATTCTGAAAATAATAATGGGCAAATGTTGAACAATCCTGGTATGGAAAGCTCTTAGAGACTTACTCAGAAAGACTCACATCTGTAATCACTGCCAAAGGTGCTTGTATAAAGTATTGACTCAGTGGGTGTGAATACCCTCTTTGGACACTGTGTTTACTAACCTTCAAACAAGCTTCAATGCCATACAACACTGCTTCCGTGGCCTCCAACTGCTCTTAAATGCTAGTAAAACTAAGTGCATGCATTTCTATCGAACGCTGCCAGCACCCGCCCACCGGACTATCATCACTACTCTCGACGGGTCCGAATTAGAATACGTGGACACCTACAAATACCTAGGCATCTGGTTAGACTGTAAACTCAACTTCCAGACTCACATCAACCATGTGTCCAATCCAAAATTAAATCCAGAATTGGCTTCCTATTTCGCAACAAAGCCTCCTTCACTCATGCTGCCAAACATGCCCTTGTAAAACTGACTATGCTACCGATCCTTGATTTTGGCGATGTCATTTACAAACTAGCCTCCAACACTCTACTTAGCAAATTGGATGTAGTCTATCACAGTGCCATCCGTTTTGTCACCAAAGCCCCATACACTACCCATCACTGCGACCTGTATGCTCTCGTTGGCTGGCCTTCATTATATATTCGTCGCCAAATCCACTGGCTCCAGGTCATCTATAAGTCTTTATTAGGTAAATCCCCGCCCTATCTCAGCTCACTGGTCACTATAGCAACACCCACCCGTAGCATGCGCTCCAGCAGGTATATCTCACTGGTCACCCCCAAAGCCAACACCTCCTTTGGCCGCCATTCCTTCCAGTTCGCTGCTGCCAATGACTGGAACGAATTGAAGCTAGAGGTTCCTATCTCCCTCACTAACTTTAAGCATCAGCTGTCAAAGCTGCTTATCGATCACTGCACCTGTATATAGCCCTTCTGTAAATAGCCCACACAACTACCTCATCCCCATATTTATTTTTGTTATTTGCACATCATAATTTGCACATTCCTGTGGTAATGATGATAATCTGTAATTTATTTCACCACTATGGTCTATTTATTGTCCTACCTCCTAACCTTACTGCATTTTGCACTACATTTTGCACTCTGTATATAGATTTTCTATTGTGTTTTTGACTATGTTTGTTTACTGTGTAACTCTGTGTTGTTTTTGTCGCGCTGCTTTGCTTTGTCTTGGCCAGGTCGCAGTTGCAAATGAGAACTTGTTCTCAACTGACCTACCTGGTTAAATAAAGGTGAAATAAATAAAAAAAACTAAAAAAACTTACGTAAATTAGATATTTCATTTTAAAAAGTTCTAAAAAGATGTTTTCACTATGTCATTATGGGGAATTGTGTGTAGATGATCCATGTTGAATTCAGGCTGTAACACAACAGAATGTGGAATAAGTCAAAGGATATTAATACTTTCTGAATCCAAGTTATTTTCTACTCCCTAAAATAGCCATGTTATTTTCTACTCCCTGTATATAGCCATGTTATTTTCTAATCCCTATATATAGCCATGTTATTTTCTACTCCCTATATATAGCCATGTTATTTTCTACTCCCTGTATATAACCATGTTATTTTCTAATCCCTGTATATAGCCATGTTATTTTCTACTCCCTGTATATAGCCATGTTATTTTCTAATCCCTATATATAGCCATGTTATTTTCTACTCCCTATATATAGCCATGTTATTTTATACTCCCTATATAGCCATGTTATTTTATACTCCCTAACCAAGTTAATAAACAGATCACTGACCACTTCGAATCCCACCGTACCTTCTCTGCTATGCAATCTGGTTTCCGAGCTGGTCATGGGTGCACCTCAGCTACGCTCAAGGTACTAAATGATATCATAACCACAATCGATAGAAGACAGTACTGTGCAGCCGTCTTCATCGACCTGGCCAAGGCTTTCGACTCTGTCAATCACTGCATTCTTATTGGCAGACTCAACAGCCTTGGTTTCTCAAGTGACTGCCTTGCCTGGTTCTCCAACTACTTCTCAGACAGAGTTCAGTGTGTCAAATCGGAGGGCCTGCTGTCCGGTCCTCTGGCAGTCTCTATGGGGGTGCCACAGGGTTCAATTCTTGGGCCAACCCTTTTCTCTATATACATCAACGATGTCGCTCTTGCTGCTGGTGACTCTCTGATCCATCTCTACGCAGACGACACCAATCTGTATACATCTGGCCCCTCTCTGGACACTGTTTTGGCTAACCTTCAGGCGAGCTTCAATGCCATACAACACTCCTTCCGTGGCTTCCAACTGCTCTTAAATGCTAGTAAAACTGAGTGCATGCTTTTCAATCGAACGCTGCCCGCACCCGCCCACCGGACTATCATCACTACTCTCGACGGGTCTGACTTGGAATACGTCGACACCTACAAATACCTAGGCGTCTGGTTAGACTGTAAACTCAACTTCCAGACTCACATTAACCATCTCCGATCCAAGATTAGATCTAGAATCTTGTTCTCAACTGGCCTTCCTGGTTAAATAAAGGTGAAATATTTTTTTTTTTTAAATGTATTTTTAATCCCAGCCCCCGTCCCCGCAGGAGGTCTTTTACCATTTGGTAGGCCGTCATTGTAAATAAGAATTTATTCTTAACTGACTTGCCTAGTTAAATAAAGGTTAAATAAATAAAGAAAGTATTACCATGTTATCTATAGTGGGAATTAATAATTGTACAACACAGGCCACGGCCCACAGTGTACAGCACTGTCCACAGCCTACAACACAGCCCACAGCACAGCCCACAGTGTACAACACAGCCCACAGCACAGCCCACAGTGTACAACACAGCCAACAGCGTACAACACAGCCCACAGTGTACAACACAGCCAACAGCGCACAACACAGCCCACAGTGTAGAACACATCCCTTAGCACAGCATTAATTTAGTTAATAGTTTACCTCTAGGTTTTGTGATTTGACTGCTAGTAATTTCACTATAGCACAGCCCACAGCTCACAGCACAGCCCACAGCGCAGCTCCCAGCACAGGCCACATGACATCTCACAGCACAGCTATAGTCCAAACCCACTGTCATCTGAAGTGTAGCTAACTGAGACACAAGCTGATGAAATGTTGAGAGGCAGCAGTGTACAGCACAGCTCACAGCGTACAACACAGACCACAGCACAGCCCACTGCACAGCCCACAGTGTACAACACAGCCCACAGCACAGCCCACTGCACAGCCCACAGTGTACAACACAGCCCACAGCACAGCCCACTGTACAGCCTATAGTGTACAACACAGCCCACAGCACAGCCCACTGCACAGCCCACAGCACAGCCCACTGCACAGCCCACAGTGTACAACACAGCCCACAGCACAGCCCACTGCATAGCCCACAGTGTACAACACAGCCCACAGCGTACAACAAAGCCCTCAACCCACAGTGTACAGCACAGCCCACAGCCTACAACTCAGACCACATCACAGCCCACAGTGTACAGCACAGCCCACAGCCTACGACTCAGCCCACATCACAGCCCCACAGCATACATCACAGCCCATGGCCCACAGCCTACAACATATCCCACAGCCCACAGCGTACAACACAGCCCACAGCCTACAACACATCCCACAGCCCACAGCGTACAACACAGCCCACAGCCCACAGTCTACAACACATCCCACAGCACAGCGTACAACACAGCCCACAACACAGAGTACAGCACAGCCCACAGCATACAACACAGCCCACAGAACAGCCCACAGCACAGAGTACAGCACAGCCCACAGCACAGCCCACAGAACAGCCCACAGCACAGCGTACAGAACACCTCAAAACAACAACCTCCATTTCAGAATCAGAATCATGAAAATACAAACGGGCTCAGCGTTAAACATTGTCACTACAACCAGCGGCCTTTTCAATTTTTGTCAACATAGGCGCTCCATGTGGGTATTCTCCAGCTCCATGCAGCGTCTCTCTCCCTCCACATAGGCAGAAGAGGAAAAATTTGCAAAACGTGACAACCTCCCTCCTCTCCCCGGGGATCCAATTAAAACTTCCTTTGGTGAAGCGGCTGGGTTCTTCTTCTTCACCGGGTCTCCCTAACAAACTGCAGGGAAAGGACCTCTAATGCAGGCCATTAAGAGTCTACGAGCCTCATGAAGAGAGGTAGAGAGGGAGGAGAGGAGGGGAAGGGGGGGGGGGGGGAGGAAAAGCTATTAGTCACGCATTAGTTAGAAATTACAGAATAATTTCAAGTATTAAAACTCTATATCTGCATTCAGAGTCATTACCATATGTTTTGCATGAACGGGTTACTTATGCAGAGGCAGGGAGGCACTGAAGGGAGCATGCAGCCGAGGTACAGGAAGAGAGATAGAGGTCGCAGTGGAGAAGGAGAGAGGGAAGGAATACAAACTGACGAAAAGGAGAGCAGTGTCCTCAATTCAAACTAGGGATCAGGAGTGTGTGGTTTCGAATTTGAATGGCTTTATTTAGTGTGAGCATGGCTTGTGTTTTTCCAGCTGCTATCATTTATGAAGGCAGCGAGATGTATTTCACATTGAAGATGTTCAGATGGAAAAGAACCACTGTGTTTCTCTGTGTTGATTCAGTCTTTGTGACTGTTGAGAGGACTGTTAGAACGAGCCCATATGTTCTCACTCTCATAGTAAGGCGGTTCTACTACGATCAAAACCCAAATTGTTGATGTGTGTATGTGTGTATTTTAGTTTTTCTGTGTGTGTCTGCGTATGTGTATCTGTCACAAGGCAACACTTCTGAAGTATCTCAATAGCCATCTCAAAATATCCTGAAGTTGTTGTGTCGCTTAGAGGAAAAGTGGTCAGATGGCAAAATTATATGGTCAGAGTTAATTACATCTGCTAGTCTCAACTCAATCTCTCTCTCTCTCTCTCTCTCTCTCTCTCTCATCCCCCCTTCTTGCTCTCCACATCTTGATGTTTCAGAAACAGAAAAACGGTGAACGCTTCTCTAAGCTGTCTAAATATGCTCCTCTCCTTATGCCGGACCATATGTTGACAACATCAACAGTTTTGACTTTGTTGTGTCTCGCAGTAGATGTTTCAAACTGGACCATCTGATTAGTTAAAGTAGAAACCACACAACATTCAATAACAGATGGATAGTCCATTTCTCCCTGTGTTGCAGACGGCTGTATCGGTTCGCTAATATAGGAGTAGAAAAGGCCCAGTGCACTACTTTTGGTATTTTTTTTACCGTTTTTTTTCAGCACTCCTATTTCCCTATTATTATGATTTATGAAAGTCACAGCTTCCTTTATAAAAATTAAATTAGTCAGACACCTGTTTTCTCCTCCTCTCACCCCTGCTCTGTCCTGTTTTCTCCTCCTCTCACCCCTGATCTGTCCTGTTTTCTCCTCCTCTCACCCCTGCTCTGTCCTGTTTTCTCCTCCTCTCACCCCTGATCTGTCCTGTTTTCTCCTCCTCTCACCCCTGCTCTGTCCTGTTTTCTCCTCCTCTCACCCCTGCTCTGTCCTGTTTTCTCCTCCTCTCACCCCTGCTCTGTCCTGTTTTCTCCTCCTCTCACCCCTGATCTGTCCTGTTTTCTCCTCCTCTCACCCCTGATCTGTCCTGTTTTCTCCTCCTCTCACCCCTGCTCTGTCCCACCACGTTCCCTCCTTTTCTCTGCCTGTGCTGCACCACACCTCCTCTGTGTTCTATCTCTCTGTGTTTCTAAAATAGAGGGCCAGGACCAACAGGTTCCTATTTCTGTATAGTCAGATAACAGACAGGCATAACCTGACATTTACTGCAATACAAGTTTTAAAGTTGGAAATAGTAGTCTCTTGCATAAGTGTAAATTATACAAAATGCCATTATTTTTACACTTTAGCATCCGTTTATCTAAAATGTTATGTATCATATGTGTGCACAAACAGACGGACAGACAGCAGGGAGAGAGAGAGAGAAAAAGAGAGAGAGAGAGAGAGAGAGAGAGAGACCAACATCTTCCCAAAGAGAGAGAGAGTGTGCGAGAGACGAGGCAACCTTTCATGAGAATATTGATAGAGAGAAAGGTTTTGGAGAATATTTTTATTGAATTTTTTATTGAACCTTTATTTAACTAGGTAAGTCAGTTAAGAACAGGGTCAGCCATAGTAGTACGGCACCCCTGGAGCAAAGTAGAGTTGCTCAAGGACACAGAGAGGTTTTTCACCTTGTCAGCTCGGGTATTCGAACCAATTACCTTTCAGTTACTGGCCCAACGCTCTAACCGCTAGCCTACCTGCCGCCTTAACCAGATGGGTGGGGGTAAGAGAGGAGGTAAAGAGAGGGATGTGGTATGATGCTGTTTTCATCTCATCTATCTCTTAACTGAAATATTTTGCAACATCCTAAGATCCTAAAACACCCTCCCACGGGGGGTTACGGGGATACACTGTCCCTCTGATGAACCAGCTGTGGTCGGGGGTCTAATATATGAGTCCCCACGGAAACAACAGTTATTTTTTCTATAGAAAAAAACTAATCTGAACGCACTCTTTGGGGCTCAGAGACTTAGAAAGAGGTCCCTTGTGTGATTGGATAACATTTAACTTCATACATGAAAGTCCAAAAACAAAAGGCATAGGAGATCAGAAAAGATAGCCCACAAAAACAGAATATTATCTCAAGAGAAAATACATCAACTCAAAGCAAGGATGTGAATATCTAACTTCAACAGATTCTTGGTGTTGAATTACCAATTTTAAAATTGTACACATACAGTACTCTGAGCCTCTTACCCCTTTTATATCAAGACAAAATCCCACCAACTTTAGCATGCAGGCAACTTTTTGCCTACTTTTTTTTACACAATGCCTGTACTTTTATTTCCGCCAACCGAATTAGTCACGATTGCGGTAGGCTATTATGTCCCACCGACACCTAAGTTAAACTTTGCATTTCATCTTACAGGCTTTGGCATGCATTAAAACTTGAACAATTATTATTTGTTATCTGACATCAAACATATCCTTGTCAATAACAAAACTTCATAGAAATGCTTTTAATGCATTTTTTTCTCTCCATTTAAATGTATACTGTATATTTATGTCCTTGAGCTATTCACAGAAACGCTTTGGCATTAACAATGCCATTTCATCTTTTGATGATGGGTTAATATGCATAGGTTTCTAGTATTAGGCCTAATATTTAGCCAGCAAATAATGGATTAATATCAATGAGCTTCTACAGCTACTCATATACCCTGTCTAATCCCAGATGACCCAGCTCCGCTATGCCTCTTCTCCTGGAGTAGCAAAAAGCTATAGGCTACAATATGTTGTTAGACATTTATGTTGAGAATGTTTTACTACGATTAGTCCTATTTAGATAACTGTCTGCTAATACTATTTTTAAAAAACAGCGCATACAAGCACCTACAAACTCTCAAAAATTAGGGAATGGGCTCGGTTTCAAAATATTGAAACTTTATTGTTATATGACAGCAGTTCCACACATTCCCATGACACTCAAGTTGTTGTGGGGAAAATATTATTAATATTTTTATTCTGCTACATTCTTAATTTAGCATATATGTGTGTGTCTTGTTTAATTAACAAACTAACATCCTATTGATTTCATGTACATGACACAGCCATGTAGTCTATAGGCTGCACTGACCCGTAACATAATTACATTTATTAATTAAACTCAAAATATGCTATTCCATTCTTTTGAAAATGCTTTTGATTAGTCTTATAATCTTTCTTAGGACCTGCCTAAACAAATTAATAATGTATTTCTTTATGATTGTGTATATTCAATGGATTTATTAAAATAGACACCCACCCACACCGGCCGACGCCTACTTAAGTCAGGCTTCCCAAAAAAATGTACCAAGAAAAAAAGAAAGGAAACTATAATGTATGTATCTTTCGTCTATCTGGAGAAAGCCTGAATGTATCTCACTGGAGAAAGCATCCAATCGAGCAAAACAGCGCCCCTCTATCTGATGAAGTCTGGTAAAAAAGAGTATGACATTGAATGCAAGGGAAGCCAGCGATCATTTGGCCTCCCTTGATAAGAAAAATAAAAAAAGAATAGCCAATCAGTGTTGAGCTAAACTGAGTGAGCTCAACTGTGAACGGTACTGTCACACCAAAAATAAGTGTCAAGGGAAGCCAGTTTGGAATTGGCATCACGTCAATCACATCACATCAAAAGCAAAACGTTGACGAAAAAAACTATTGAATCTCTTTGTGTCATTGTCCTCCGTGGCTAGCTAACTAGATACAGTTGTCCCTTTCCTAAATTCGCCATGGATGGAGATAGAGATTTGGACTTCCCAAGTAGTGGTTGTACTTATTCTGATTCAACCATAGATTGATATATTGTGCCCCTGGCCTGAGAGGATGGAAGTTCAATAAGTAGCTAGATGTAGTATACTAATGTTAACTAGCTAATGTTGCCCATGAAAGGAAGTTAGGCTAGCGAGCAAGCATTTTAGCCAGGTAGCCTAGGACAACAAAAAATAAAAGTGTGTACTGTATGACAGAGTGATAGATCGTTTCGGAAACATGAGAGGAGGAGGTTATTGCTGGTGTTTCTCTACAAGTAGGGTGAGTCAACATGTTTTTCGACTTGCACGCGCACGCACACAAACACACACACACATAGAAATCAGAATAGCCACATCATATTTAGCTTATGTTGATTGGACTAAATAGTTTTTGGTATCTTTTAGTTGTCAATGTATTAGTCTAAGCATAATTTGATGATGTTGAAATGTTGAAGTTAAAATGGTAATGAAATAGTGGAGGCAGCTCCTGTTTTCTTCGAGACTTGTGGTAACTCTATGTGGTTCTAAATCAATAGTTGTTTAGTAATCTGAAAATGTTGGAAACATTAACTTGCTGTAGGTCATGTAACTGTTTGTTACATGCAATATGCTTTGTGGACTTCACCAGACAGAGGTTGATCTCCGGTTTTGTGATGAAACAAAGATGTGGTAGAATATATTCTGTCTTCTTATTGTCTCGACTGTAGGCCTACCGTATATACAGCTGATGTCGGAAGTTTACATACACTTAGGTTGAAGTCCTTAAAACTAATTTTTCAAAAATCGTTAGTTTGGCAAGTCGGTTAGGACATCTACTTTGTGCATGCCACAAGTAATTCTTCCAACAATTGTTTACAGACAGATTATTTCACTTATAATTCATATATCACAATTCCAGTGGGTCAGAAGTTTACATACACTAAGATGACTGTGCCTTTAAACAGCTTGGAAAATTCAAGAAAATTATGTGATGGCTTTAGAAGCTTCTGATAGGCTAATTGACATAATTTGAGTCAATTGGAGGTGTACCTGTGGATGTATTTCAAGGCCTACCTTCAAACTCAGTGCCCCTTTGCTCTACATCATGGGAAAATCAAAAGAAATCAGCCAAGACCTCAGGAAAAAAAATGCAGACCACAAGTATGGTTCATCCTTGGGAGCAATTTCCAAACGCTTAAAGGTACCACGTTCATCTGTACAAACAATAGTACGCAGGTATAAACACCATGGGACTACCCAGCCGTCATACCACTCAGGAAGGAGACGCGTTCTGTCTCCTAGAGATTAACGTACTTTGGTATGAAAAGTGCAAATCAGATCCCAGAACTACAGCAAAGAAACTTGTGAAGATGCTTGAGGAAACGGGTACAAATGTATCTATATCCACAGTAAAAAATGTTCACTATCGACATAACCTGAAAGGCCGCTCAGCAAGGAAGAAGCCACTGGAGAAATGTCCTCTGGTCTGATGAAACAAAACTAGAACTGTTTGGCCATAATGAAAATCGTTATGTTTGGAGGAAAAAAGGGGAGGCTTGCAAGCCGAAGAGCACCATCCCAACTGTGAAGCACGGAAGTGGCAGCATCATGTTGTGGGGGTGCTTTGCTGCAGGAGGGACTGGTGCACTTCACAAAATAGATGGCATCATGAGGAAGGAAAATGATGTGGATATATTGAAGCAACATCTCAAGACATCAGTCAGGAAGTTAAAGCTTGGTCGCAAATGGGTCTTCCAAATGGACAATGACCCCAAGGATACGTCCAAAGTTGTGGCAAAATGGCTTAAGGACAACAAAGTAAAGGTATTGGAGTGGCCATCACAAAGCCCTGACCTCAATCCTATAGAACATTTGTGGGCAGAACTGAAAAAGCATGTGTGAGCAAGGAGGACTACAAACCTGACTCAGTTACACCAGTTCTGTCAGGAGGAATGGGCCAAAATTCACCCAACTCATTGTGGGAAATTTGTGGAAGGCTACCTGAAACGTTTGACCCAAGTTAAACAATTTAAAGGCAATGCTACCAAATACTAATTGAGTGTATGTAAACTTCTGACCCACTGGGAATGTGATGAAAGAAATAAAAGCTGAAATAAATAATTCATTCTACTATTATAATGACATTTCCCATTCTTAAAATAAAGTGGTGATCCTAACTGACCTAAGACAGGGAATTTTTACTAGGATTAAATGTCAGGAATTGTGAAAAACTGAGTTTAAATGTATTTGGCTAAGGTGTATGTAAACTTCCTACTTCAACTATTTCACGGTGGCAAGAAATATGAACTAACAGGATTTATAGAGCAAACGACACAATTATCACAACAGATAGGTTGTAATATCGCATTGTTTTCCTCGCTTGGCTTCCTCAGTAATTTTCCCCACGCACTGCTACTGACTCCCATTGGTCAATGTGCCGGCATGCTCACGGGATACAGCGGGTGAGATAAGTATTGAACACGTCACCATTTTTCTCAGTAAATATATTACCAAAGGTGCTATTGACATGAAAGTTTCACCGGATGTTGGTAACAACCCAAGTAATCCATACATACAAAGAAACCAAAACAAATAAGTTCAGAAATTAAGTTATGTGTAATAATGTGAAATGACACAGGGAAAATGTATTGAACACATGAAGAAAGGGAGGTTCAAAAAGGCATGGATAGCCAAGACAACAGCTGAAAACTATCAGTAATTAAAAAGCAATCCAGCCCTCTGTCAGTGCAAATTAATATCAGCTGGTTCAGTCCCAACTGATGGCCTACAAAAACGTCTCATTGCCAAGGTGTCACACAAGACACATCTCATGATTGGTAAAAGCAAAGAGCTGTCTCAAGACCTTCGCAACCTAATTGTTGCAAAACATAATGATGGCATTGGTTATAGGCGCATTTCTAAGCTTCTGAATGTTCCAGTGAGCACTGTCGGGGCCGTAATACGGAAGTGGAAAGACAATAATTTCACCATAAATTTGCATCGACCAGGTGCTCCTCGCAAGATTTCTGACAGAGGAGTGAAAAGAATAATCAGAAGAGTTGTCCAAGAGCCAAGGACCACTTGTGGAGAGCTTAAAAAAGACCTGCAATTAGCAGGTACTGTTGTCTCAAAGAAAACATTAAGTAATGCACTCCACCGCCATGGCCTGTATGCACGCTCACCACGCAAGACTCCGTTGCTGAAAAAAAAGCATGTTGAAGCTCGTTTGCTGTTTGCTGCAGTTTGCTGCACAACATTTGGAAAAGCCAGTGAAATACTGGGAGAATATAGTATAGTCAGATGAGAGCAAAATTGAACTGTTTGGATGTCACCATGTTTGGAGGAGAAATGGCACTGCACATCACTCTAAAAACACCATACCAACAGTGAAGTTTGGAGCTTGGAACATCATGGTGTGGGGCTGCTTTTCAGCAAATGGTACTGGCAAACTTCACATAATTGAAGGAAGGATGAATGGGCAAATTTACGAGGAGCACCTGGTCGAGGCAAATTTATGGTGAAATGATTGTCTTGTATGGATTACTTGGGTTGTTACCAACATCTGGTGAAACTTTCATGTCAATAGCACCTTTGGAAATATACTTATTGAGATAAATGGTGACGTGTTCAATACTTATTTCACCCGCTGTATATAAAAGGCAAAAATGGGACTGTTTGAAAGGGGGTCATATAAAACATATATATAAACTACAGGCAACATTCCAGTCTATCAGAAACCTTCCCTGTTACAATATGCTATAGCTTCTTCTGTCAAATACACAGGTCGTAGAAAAGGTATAGAGACCTATAAAGAGCTGGTGTATTTATGACAGAGGTCCAGTGGTATTTCATTCACTGTGAGAAGGGGCCCACCAAGGCTTCCCACAAATACAATCAGTTCCCATATCTCACAACGCTACACGGCATGTTATGAAATACATATAGTGCCGGGAGAGCAGAGAGATGCTGTCACGCTGTGTGTGTGTCTGTGTGTTGAGGGATGTGACAGCAGGAATCGGATAGTGTGCTGCTTCTTCCCAGACTTAGAGGCTGTCTGATAGAGAGGGAAGGAATGGAGACAAGGAAAAATAGAGGAATAGCGGTTGGGAGAGATTGTCGCTGATATTTACCGACTGCAGTACAAGGGAGAAAAGTGGTAGCGGTTGTTAGAACTTCTTTCTCATTTTCTTTGCAGCACAACCCCAAACTTGTGTGAGATGGGATTGAGTTTTTTTACTTTCCTTGGCACATGAACGAGGCCGTGTGGAGAAATACTCCTATCTTGTAGCTATTCCTCAAGATACATTTCCCCCTAAACAATAAACTACTGAGTGTTCCTTGACAGTAATGAATTGCTAGTTCTAATCCTGGGCTTTGCCAGTCAGTCGGGCACAGGTTGTAATGGCTGCCTAAAGCTCTCCACAAACACACAGATACACGTACCCACACCCTAGAGCTTCTCTGCTGTCACTGAGTCAACTCCACACCCTCTCACCGTACTGAGGGGTTACTCCTGAGGGCCCTTGCACTCAGTCCCTTCTGTTTAGCACAGTTTATAGCTAGTCTGGATCTAGCTTATAGCTAATGAGAGGAGGAGAGGAGTGACACTAGGAGCAAGGCACAGGTGGCTGGTGGCACCTTAATTGGGGAGGATTGGCTCATACTAATGGCTGGAACGGCATGAAGGGAATGGTATCCAATACATTAAGCACACGGTTTCCATGTGTTTGACACCATTTCATTCCCTCCGTATCAGACATTATTATGAACCGAGAGCCTGGGAATAGGGAAACGCGGTTAAGTGATTGAGGGAAGATGTCGACAAGTGGAGGGAAGAGAGAGCAAGAGTGAGAGCGAGAGAAGGAGAGCGAGAGAGCGAGAGAGAGAGCAAGAGAGAGAGAGGAGAGGAGAGGAGAGGAGAGGAGAGGAGAGGAGAGAGAGAGAGAGAGAGAGAGAGAGAGAGAGTTACACTCACAATGCATACTATGCTTCAGCAAAAAGCACTGCGTAGTAGGTTACGGTGCACATTGTACTCATCTGAATGAAGTAATGGAAGAATAGATATCCATGTTCCCACTGAGCACACACTGGTTGAATCAACATTGTTTCCACGTCGTTTCAATGAAATTTAATTGAACCAATGTGAACTAGACATTGCATTGACATCTGAGTCCAGTGGGTTGTCTGTGTCTCAAATGGCACCCTCTTTCCTTTATAGTGCACTTCTTTTGACCAGGGCCCAAAGGGTACCGTTTGGGACACACACTGTATGTTCTCTAAAAGGACTTGATAAGACAAGTGGCCTTCAAAGAGGGGCTGACGAGAAACACAGGGCTTAGGACTAGGCAGACCTTTTCCAGGACCTCTTCTGACTCACACTGTGAGAGTCTGGGGTGACAGGAACAGAATGCACAATAGAACAAGCTCAGTGTGAAGGATGTGTTATTAGATAGACAATTAAATATTATTATGCAGGCACACACACACACACACACAAAAGCAGGCACTGACAGACAGACAGGACACATTCTCTCTCTCTCTCTCTCTCTCTCTCTCTCTCTCTCTCTCTCTCTCTCTCTCTCTCATACACACACAAACACACACATATACAGAACACACACACGCAGACACCTGCAGCCACAAACACACCATATGAAAACACACACTGTGCCTGGGGGTTAGTCGCTGCTCGATCCGCCCTTCTCTCTGCTGTTCATTTCTACATCTGTTCTCTGGCTCAGGGAGGAAATTGCCTCCAACATCACCAGGGCCCTTGCATATTATCAGCAAGGCAAGGTCACACCCGGGAATACAATGCTGAATACACTAATGCCACATTTGCATGAAGGAATCTCCATCTTCCCTATTACCATCAACAAGGCGAACCGAACAAGTGTGCTCGCATACTGCCTTAAAATACCTTCTCTTGAAAACCAAGAAAAAGGCGGCAATAGTACTGTTTGTCCATCTTGAAACACCATAGCCAGTATACATTTTCATCAAAATAGTCATAAATAATCTAAGATAACTCAAGAAATGTCAATAATGTCAATGTTTTTGCCAAGGAGATATTTTTTACATCTAACTAGGATGTTTGGTTCAGTATTTCTCAAGTGAAAAAGTGTGCATGAAAACGATTAGTCTCTCGTTGAATGACAACAAACACTTCAATGAAGAATCCCTACTACTTTGACTACCTACTTTGGCTACCGACTTTGGCTACCTACTTTGGCTACCCACTTTGGCTACCTACTTTGGCTACCTACTTTGTCTTGCCTCGAGAAAACATGTTGTGTGCACAAACAGCCGAAAAACCCCTTGCCGAAGACCAAAACTAACAGAAACATCACAAAATGTAATCTTCATATATGCACAAACTTTTCCCAAATGTTTTACCTTAAGTATAAATATGTGTGTGTGTGTGTGTGTGTGTGTGTGTGTGTGTGTGCGTGTGCGTGTGCGTGTGCGTGTGTCACAATTAAAGAAGTTATAACACCGGAGCTGAAATATGAGATGCAAAATCAGTTGCAAATTACAATATCCTCCCTCCTCCTCCTTCTTCCTCCTCCTCCCTCCTTCCTTCCTCCTCCTCCCTCTCCTTCCTTTCTTCTTCCCTCCTCTTTCCCTCCTCTTTCCCTCCTCCTTCCTCTCTCCTCCCTCCCTTCTCTCTCCTCCTCCTTCTTCCTCCCTCCACCTTCCTCCCATCTCAGTCCTCCTAACTTGTATAATGTGGTTCCATTATTTGAATAGCTGTCCCTCACTTCCTCTTTTTTTATCCATCCCTCACTCCCTCCCTCTATTATCCCTTAACCCGTCTCTGATTGTAATCTGCAGTCCTGACTCACCACATTAACTATGCAAGTGTTTCTCCGTGTGCTGCATTCGCCAACAGCAATCACTTACTGATGCCTGCGTGTACAGCTCTCATACACACACACACACACTGACACACACACACACACCGACACACACTGGTGCACAAAGTATCTTGCACACACACACACACGCACACACAAACACACACACACACACACACACACACACACACACACACACACACACACACACACACACAGAAACCGTAGATATTGGATAGCATGGGTGATGCTTTTACCAAAGTGGCAGGTGGATATGCAGTAACCTGTGAAAGCCCTGGGAGTATCTTAATAAACTCATGGAGGAGTTTGTATCTGATAAGTATTTTCTTAATAGGACACAAGTTCAAAGCAACTCTATAGTGTACAAGTGTGTTTTTAGAAACTGCTAACAACTATAGAAAAAAAATAAACTGAGATGATATCCCGCTGTACTCAACTCATTGTGAAGATGTGTCACCAAACACATCAAATAACATATCTACAACTTATTCCTTACTGTAACAAAAACAAAAATAGGAACTCATGAGGCAAAGTTTTGGTTTGTTTCTCCTCTAAGTTCACAGGGGTCATTTTGATTGATATAACTTTTTGGATTGCATTCTGACACCACACACACTGCTGTTACTGTTTATTATCTCTCACGTTGCCTAGTCACTTTACCCCTACCTATATGTACATACATATAGTTACCTCAATTACCTCATACCCCTGCACATCAATTAGCTCAGACCCTACTGGTACTTTTTAATTTATTTAACCTTTATTTAACTAGGCAAGTCAGTTAAGAACAAATTCTTATTTACAATGATGGCCTACCTACAGGGTCAGCCCCTGGAGCAAATTAGGGTTAAGTGCCTTGCTCAAGGACACAGACTTTTTTTCACCTTGTCGGTTCGGGTATTCAAACCAGCGACCTTTTGGTTACTGGCCCAATGCTCTAACCGCTAGGCTACCTGCCATACTACCTGTATATAGCAATGTAATTTTCTACTCCCTATATTGTATATTACCCATGTTATTTTTTACTCCCTATACTATACAGTTGAAGTCAGAAGTTTACATACACTAATTTTTTAACCACTTCACAGATTTCATGTTAACAAACTATAGTTTTGGTAAGTCGGTTAGGACATCTACTTTGTGCATGACACAAGTAATTCGTCCAACAATCTTCCGACAGATTATTTCACTTATAATTCACTATATCACAATTCCAGTTGGTCAGAAGTTTACATACACTAAGATGACTGTGCCTTTAAACAGCTTGGAAAATTCCATAAAATGATGTCATGGCTTTAAAAGCTTCTGATAGGCTAATTTACATAATTTGAGTCAATTGGAGTTGTACCTGTGGATGTATTTCAAGGTATATCCAGAGGTAAAAATTGCAGACGTCCACAAGTCTGGTTCATCCTTGGGAGCAATTTCCAAACGCCTGAAGGTACCACGTTCATCTGTACAAACAATAGTACGCAAGTATAAACACCATGGGACCACGCAGCTGTCACACTGCTCAGGAAGGAGACGCGTTCTGTCTCCTAGAGATGAACGTACTTTGGTGAGCAAAGTGCAAATCAATCCCAGAACAACAGCAAAGGACCTTGTGAAGATGCTGAAGGAAACAGGTACAAAAGTATCTATATCCACAGTAAAACGAGTCCTATATCGACATAACCTGAAAGGCCGCTCAGCAAGGAAGACGCCACTGCTCCAAAACCGCCATAAAAAGCCAGACTACGGTTTGCAACTGCACATGGGGACAAAGATTGTACTTTTTGGAGAAATGTCCTCTGGTATGATGAAACAAAAATAGAACTGTTTGGCCATAATGACCATTGTTATGTTTGGAGGAAAAAGGGGGAGGCTTGCAAGCTGAAGCAACATCTCAAGACATCAGTCAGGAAGTTAAAGCTTTATTTGACCTAATAGTACTTTACTCTCCCATGTATTCTCTTCCTATCTCCATTGACTGCTAGGTGATGCGTTGCCCATTGACTGCCAGCCAGCCACGGTAAGTCAAGTGGATGAGAGAGATAGAGGATATCGATAGAGAGATGATCTCTGCATTGTTCCATTGTGGGCAGATCAAAGTGCTGTATTTATGATCCAGCCCTAGAATACACTGACCACCAGGCAGAATGAAAAGCCCCTTAAGCCAGTCCATTATAGGATAAAGGGATGTGGGGAGGAGAGGGTGGGGGAGATCTGAGGTCTAATTACACCCACAACCTTCCACACATAGCCTTGGACATCCAGAGAGTCTGTTTTACTACACTAGCTGCTTCCCCTAGTCCTAAAGCTCATTATTTTGGTCATGTCTCATTTTATTTGTCACATGCTTCTCAAACAACAGGTGTAGACTAACAGTGAAAATGCTTACTTACGGCTGCTTTTCCAACTATGCAGAGTTAAAGATTAACTCATGTTATTTGTCACATGCTTCTCAAACAACAGGTGTAGATTAACAGTGAAATGCTTATGGGCCCTTCCCAACAATGCAGAGAGAAAAAAAGAGAAATAATAGAAAAATAATAACACAATGAATAAATACACAATGAGTAATGATAACTTGAATATATACATGGCGTACCAGTACCGAGTCGATGTACAGGGGTGCGATGTAATTTAGTTACAGTGGGGAGAACAAGTATTTGATACACTGCCGATTTTGCAGGTTTTCCCACTTACAAAGCATGTAGAAGTCTGTCATTTTTATCATAGGTACTCTTCAACTGTGAGTGACGGAATCTAAAACAAAAATCCAGAAAATCACATTGTATGATTTTTAAGTAATTAATTTGCATTTTATTGCATGACATAAGTATTTGATACATCAGAAAAGCAGAACTTAATATTTGGTACAGAAACATTTGTTTGCAATTACAGAGATCATACGTTTCCTGTAGTTGTTGACCAGGATTGCACACACTGCAGCAGGGATTTTGGCCCACTCCTCCATTAAGATCCTTCAGGTTTCGGGGCTGTCGCTGGGCAATACGGACTTTCAGCTCCCTCCAAAGATTTTCTATTGGGTTCAGGTCTGGAGACTGGCTAGGCCACTCCAGGACCTTGAGATGCTTCTTACGGAGCCACTCCTTAGTTGCCCTGGCTGTGTGTTTCGGGTCATTGTCATGTTGGCCAAGATCTCGCGATACATGGCCCCATCCATCCTCCCCTCAATACGGTGCAGTCGTCCTGTACCCTTTGCAGAAAAGCATCCCCAAAGAATGATGTTTCCACCTCCATGCTTCACGGTTGGGATGGTGTTCTTGGGGTTGTACTCATCCTTCTTCTTCCTCCAAACACGGCGAGTGGAGTTTAGACCAAAAAGCTCTATTTTTGTCTCATCAGACCACATGACCTTCTCCCATTCCTCCTCTGGATCATCCAGATGGTCATTGGCAAACTTCAGATGGGCCTGGACATGCTCTGGCTTGAGCAGGGGGATCTTGCGTGCGCTGCAGTATTTTAATCCATGACGGCGTAGTGTGTTACTAATGGTTTTCTTTGAGACTGTGGTCCCAGCTCTCTTCAGGTCATTGACCAGGTCCTGCCGTGTAGTTCTGGGCTGATCCCTCACCTTCCTCATGATCATTGATGCCCCACGAGGTGAGATCTTGCATGGTGCCCCAGACCGAGGGAGATTGACCGTCATCTTGAACTTCTTCCATTTTCTAATAATTGCGCCAACAGTTGTTGCCTTCTCACCAAGCTGCTTGCCTATTGTCCTGTAGCCCATCCCAGCCTTGTGCAGGTCTACAATTTTATCCCTGATGTCCTTACACAGCTCTCTGGTCTTGGCCATTGTGGAGAGGTTGGAGTCTGTTTGATTGAGTGTGAGGACAGGTGTCTTTTATACAGGTAACGAGTTCAAACAGGTGCAGTTAATACAGGTAATGAGTGGAGAACAGGAGGGCTTCTTAAAGAAAAACTAACAGGTCTGTGAGAGCCGGAATTCTTACTGGTTGGTAGGTGATCAAATACTTATGTCATGCAATAAAATGCATATTAATTATAAAAAAATCATACAATGTGATTTTCTGGATTTTTGTTTTAGATTCCGTCTCTCACAGTTGAAGTGTACCTATGATAAAAATTACAGACCTCTACATGCTTTGTAAGTAGGAAAACCTGCAAAATCGTCAGTGTATCAAATCACTTGTTCTCCCCACTGTAGATACAGTACCTTCGGAAAGTATTGAGACGCCTTGACTTTTTCCACATTTTGTTACGTTACAGCCTTATTCTAAAATTGATTAAATAAAAAACATTCCTCAGCAATCTATGCACAATACCCCATAATGACAAAGTGAAAACAGGTTTCTAGAAATGTTTGCAAATTTATACATTTAATCGATTGGACATGTTTTGGAAAGGCGCACACCTGTATATATAAGATCCCACAGTTGACAGTGCATGTCAGAGCAAAAAACAGGTTGAAGAATTGTCCGTAGAGTGGCAAGACAGGATTATGTCGAGGCACCGATCTGGGGAAGGGTACCAAAAAATGTCTGCAGCATTGAAGGTCCCCAAGAACACAGTGGCCTCCATCATTCTTAAATGGAAGAAGGTTGGAACCACCAAGACTCTTCCTACAGCTGGCCGCCCGGCCAAACCAAGCGATCGGGGGAGAAGGGCCTTGGTCAGGGAGGTGACCAAGAACCCGATGGTCACTCTGACGAGCTCCAGAGTTCCTCTGTGGAGATGGGAGAACCTTCCAGAAGGACAACCATCTCTGCAACACTCCACCAATCAGGCCTTTATGGTAGAGTGGCCAGACGGAAGCCACTGCTCAGTAAAAGGCACATGACAACCCGCTTGGAGTTTGCCAAAAGGCATCTAAAGACTCTCAGACCATGAGAAACAAGTTGAACATGTTAGCCTGAATGCCACCGTCCCTACGGTGAAGTATGGTGGTGGCAGAATCATGCTGTGGGGATGTCTTTCTGCGGCAAGGACTGGGAGACTAGTCAGGATCAAGGCAAAGATGAACGGAGCAAAGTACAGAGAGATCCTTCATGGAAACTTTCTACAGAGCTCTCAGGACCTCAGACTGGGGCAAAGGTTCACCTTCCAACAGGACAACAGGACAAGCATACAGACAAGACAATGCAGGAGTGGCTTCCGGACAAGTCTCTGAATGTCCTTAAGTGGCCCAGCCAGAGGCCGGACTTGAACCTGATCGGACATCTCTGGAGTGTGTGTGTGTGTGTGTGTGTGTGTGTGTGTGTGTGTGTGTGTGTGTGTGTGTGTGTGTGTGTGTGTGTGTGTGTGTGTGTGTGTGTGTGTGTGTGTGTGTGTGTGTGTGTGTGTGTGTGTGTGTGTGTGTGTGTGTGTGTGTGTGTGTGTGTGTGTGTGTGTGTGTGTGTGTGTGTGTGTGTGTGTGTGTGTGTGTGTGTGTGTGTGTGTGTGTGTGTGTGTGTGTGTGTGTGTGCATCAATAGCAGAAGAAGTTTCCATACTTCAGTGAGAATCATGATGATCTATTTGAGGTATTCATTATTTAAGTCTCTTCAGTGGCTTGGTATCACATTAGAAAGGAGAATATGCTATTACACAATAATAGTTTAGGCCAATTAGACATTTTTTGACCAGTGGAATTAACTTATGGCAGGTCTAGATGGACTATAGTTTCAATGTCTCTGTCCCAAATGGCACCCTATTCCCTTTATAGGGCCCATAGGTTTATGGTCAAAAGTACTGCACTATTTAGGGAATGGATGCAATTTGGGATGCAAACAATGTCCGAGCTTAGTGGAAGAAGGGGTAGAATTAAATGATCTACATCTCAAAACTGTAAGTGACTAAGGGGACACTGATGATGTCTTTGGGTGACATGCAATGGCTAAGATATGACCAAAAATAACCATTAATCAAATACTCAAGAGAGCACTCATCCCTGCAATGTTGCATATGTGGTCTATTACAGTGTGTGTAAGTCACAATGTGTGTGTGTGTATAGCGTACCCATCGAGAACCACAGCATCTGATCTGGGTAACCAACCTGTTGGTAATGGTCCACAGGGAGTCAAACAACCACACCTGCACATCTCTCTCTCTTTCTCTTTCTCTCTCGCTCACACACACACACACACACACACACACACACACACACACACACACACACACACACACACACACACACACACAAATGCAAGGAACCTGCAAGTAAGCATTTTCCGTTGGATGGTGTATACTATGTGTATATATGTTGGATGGTGAACATTCAACCAATAAAATCTTAAACTTTAAACACACACAAACATACCCTTTCACTTCCAGTTTAGGCTGTGTGCCCTGCATCCTTTAATGTAGCCACCAGTGGGAGTGAGAGACGGAACAGCGGCTAATTAGACAGTGGGAGAGATGAGAGGAGGCGTGTGAGTGTGTATTGAAGTGGAAAGGTCTGCGGCGTTCCGTGCTGAGAAACACCGTACGGAGAAAGAGAGAGAACATGCTCTGTAGAGTGAACACCTGCCTGTTGGGCCTGGCTGACCCCAGCTGCTAATGAATAGAGAGCCAACACACGACCAATTAGCGAGCGCGCTCGTTAAGTCAACCATTTATCAAACGGCGTCTCACAATGGACTGGCCTCTGATGGCTGCAGCAGACCTATTGATACGGCTGCATATTACAGTGCATTAAAGGAAAAAGCATATAAACACAGTCTAAATGAGATGACTTTAGTTGACTGTAAATAATATACCTAACATGTTATTAAATACCATGGCGACAACAAGCAACAAGATCAAAGGTTATCTTACATAGATCCAACCAACACACAACACAGGATGTTACAACACATGTTATTACAACACTGATTATTCCAACACCGGACATTACAACACAGGTTATTACAACACAGGTTATTACAACACTGATTATTACAACACCGGGCATTACAACACAGGTTATTACAACACAGGTTGTTACAACACCGGGTATTACAACACAGGTTATTACAACACAGGTTATTACAACACAGGGTATTACCACACAGGTGATTACAACACAGGTAATTACAACACAGGTTATTACAACACCGGGTATTACAACACAGGATTTTACAACACCGGGCATTACAACACTGGGCATTACAACACAGGTTATTACAACACAGGGTTTTACAACACAGCGTTTTACAACACAGGTTATTACAACACATAGTATTACAACACAGGGCATTGCAACACAGGGTATTGCATACATACATAGTTTATAGATTATAACACATATGTAGGCTACAGACAACAGGAATAGTAGAGTGTTTCTGTAATGTTTTCTCTCGCTCGGCTAGCAGGGTGGAGATAAGAGGGGAGTGGGGGAGAGAGAGAGAGAGAGAGAGAGAGAGAGAGAGAGAGAGAGAGAGAGAGAGAGAGAGAGAGAGCGAAAGAGAGAGACAGAGAGACAGAGAGAGAGAGAGAGACAACAATAGCCTGTAGCCAAGGTTTTACTGTCTTTTCTGATAATTTTCAAAACATTTGTGATTATGGTTAATAATTCTACAGATGACAAACAAAAACGAATATCCTTGTTTACTAGTAAGAATAACAGGTGCATAGGCTATGACAGTAACCTACTCCTACAGACAAGCATTTCCAACAGTAGCGCAACGTCCCTCTTCCTGAGTTCTGCATTTCCCTGAACCCTCATTCATTCTCATGTGCCGCTACCGCCATCTACTGGCTACGCGATAGGTTGCATATGTGGCTATGTGACAGATTGCATACTGAAATTTATTTTGCCACTTTAGGACATAAAAAGACGATCAGCTTCAAAAACATTGATTTTTTTGTTTTAAAATAATCTTCATTTCATATTCTATTGGTATTATGCATTCTTATTTCGCCACTATGGCCTATTTATTGTCCTACCTTCCTAACCTTTCTGCATTTTGCACTACATTTGCACACTGTATATAGATTCTCTATTGTGTTATTGACTGTACGTTTGTTTATTCTCATGTGTAACTCTGTGTTGTTTTTTGTCGCACTGCTTTGCTTTGTCTTGGCCAGGTCGCAGTTGTAAATGAGAACTTGTTCTCAACTGGCCTACCTGGTTAAATAAAGGTGAAATAAAAATAAATAAATACAAATTCAGAAAGTATTCAGACCCCTTGACTTTTTACACATTTTGTTACGTTACAGCTTTTTCTCCTCATCAATCTGCACACAGTATCCCATAATGACAAAGCAAAAACAGGTTTAGAAATCTTTGCAAATGTATACACTTGCATTGAAGGTCCCCAAGAACACAGTGGCATCCATCATTCGTAAATGGAAGAAGTTTGGAACCACCAAGACTCTTCCTAGAGCTGGCCGCCTGGCCAAACTAAGCAATCGGGGGAGAAAGGCCTTGGTCAGGGAGGTGACCAAGAACCCGATGGTCACTCTGACAGAGGTCCAGAGTTCCTCTGTGGAGATGGGAGAACCTTCCAGAAGGACAACCATCTCTGCAGCACTCCACCAACCACCAACCTTCCAGAGTGGCCAGACGGAAGCCACTCCTAAGTAAAAGGCACATAACAGCCAGCATGGAGTTGAACAAAAGAAACCTAAAGAAATCTCAGACCATGAGAAGCAAGATTCTCTGGTCTGATGAAACAAAGATTGAACTCTTTGGCCTGAAAGCCAAGCGTCACGTCTGGAGGAAACCTGGCACCATCCCTACGGTGAAGCATGGTCGTGGCAGCAAATTTGACGAACTCACTTGTTGGAAAGGTGGAATCCTATGACGGTGCCAAAGTCACTGAACTCTTCAGTGATGCCATTCTACTGCCAATGTCTGTCTATGGAGGTTGCATGGCTGTGTGCTCGATTTTATAAACCTGTCAGCAACAGGTGTGGCTGAAATAGCCGAATCCACTAATTTGAAGGGGTGTCCACATACTTTTGTATATACAGTTTAAGTCGGAAGTTTACATACACTTAGGTTGAAGTCATTAAAACTAATTTTTCAACCACTACACAGATTTCATGTTAACAAACTATAGTTTTGGCAAGTCGGTTAGGACATCTACTTTGTGTATGACACAAGTAATTCTTCAAACAATTGTTTACAGACAGATTGTTTCACTTATAATTCACAATTCCAGTGGGTCAGAAGTTTACATACTCTAAGTTGACTGTGCCTTTAAACAGCTTGGAAAATTCCAGAAAATTATGTCATGGCATTAGAACTTCTGATTGACATAATTTGAGTCAATTGGAGGTGTACCTGTGGATGTATTTCAAGACAAACCTTCAATCTAAGTGCCTCTTTGCTTGACATCATGGAAAAATCAAAAGAAATCAGCCCAAAAATTGTAGACCTCCACAAGTCTGGTTTATCCTTGGGAGAAATTTCCAAACGCCTGAAGGTACCACGTTCATCTTTATAAACAATAGTACGCAAGTATAAACACCATGGGACCACGCAGCCGTCATACTGCTCAGGAAGGAGACGCGTTCTGTCTCCTAGAGATGAACGTACTTTGGTGTGAAAAGTGCAAATCAATCCCAGAACAACAGCAAAGGACCTTGTGAAGATGCTGGAGGAAACAGGTACAAAAGTATCTATATCCACAGTAAAACAAGTCCTATATCGACATAACCTGAAATGCCGCTCAGCAAGGAAGAAGCCACTGCTCCAAAACCGCCATAAAAAAGCCAGACTACGGTTTGCAACTGCACATGGGGACAAAGATTGTACTTTTTGGAGAAATGTCCTCTGGTCTGATGAAACAAAAATAGAACTGTTTGGCCATAATGACCAACATTATGTTTGGAGGAAAAAGGGGGAGGCTTGCAAGCCGAAGAACACCATCCCTACCCTGAAGCACGGAGGTGGCAGCATCAAGTTGTGGAGGTTCTTTGCTGCAAGAGGGACTGGTGCACACAAAATAGATGGCATCATGAGGAAGGAAAATTATGTGGATATATTGAAGCAACATCTCAAGACATCAGTCAGGAAGTTAAAGCTTGGTCGCAAATGGGTCTTCCAACTGGACAATGACCCCAAGCATACTTCTAAAGTTGTGGCAAAATGGCTTAAGGACAACAAAGTCAAGCTATTGGAGTGACCATCACAAAGCCCTGACCTCAATCCTATAGAAAAGTTGCTGGCAGAACTGAAAAAGTGTGTGCGAGCAAGGAGGCCTACAAACCTGACTCAGTTGCACCACTTCTGTCAGGAGGAATGGGCCAAAATTCACCCAACTCATTGTGGGATGCTTGTGGAAGGCTACCTGAAACGTTTGACCAAAGTTAAACAATTTAAAGGCAATGCTACCAAATACTAATTGAGTGTATGGAAACGTCTGACCCACTGGGAATGTGATGAAAGAAATAAAAGCTGATATAAATCATACTCTCTATGATTATTCTGACATTTCACATTCTTAAAATAAAGTGGTTATTCTTACTGACGTAACACAGGTAATTATTACTAGGATTAAATGTCAGGAATTGTGAAAAACTGAGTTTAAATCTATTTGGCTAAGGTGTATGTAAACTTCCTACTTCAACTGTATAGTGTACCTCAGGACAAACTATTGATACATATGGTAATTTACCTCAGGACAAACTATTGATACATATTTTAATTTACCTCAGGACAAACTATTGATACATATTTTAATTTACCTCATGACAAACTATTGATACGTGGCAATTTACCTTAGAACAAACTATTGATACATGTGGCAATTTACCTCAGGATAAACTCCAAATCCTGTTGATACGTATGGTAAATATACTGTGACACAGACTTGTTCCCAATAGTTTGAGGTCAGCTCAGGTTCTGCTGTTGACATTTTATTATGTGGTTTAAACACATTTTCAACTAATTGTTTTGGTAATCAATAAGGATATCTGAAATGGATTATTTCAATACAGTCAATTTGGAATTTCCAGGTCATCACCTGTGTGTGTCTATTTGCAGCCGCTACTACACCAGATTATGGTATGTCAACAAGGATTAAAAGGGAGATGCCATAACACATTTTAGTAATTTCACAGACGGTCTTATCCAGAGCAATTTATAGGACTCATCAACAGATTGTTCACCTAGTAAGCTCAGGAATTCGAACCAGCAACTTTTCGGTTACTGGCCCAATGCTCTTAACCCCAGGCTACCTGCCACCATCAAGAGTTTTGGTCATTTTTGTCCTTTATTTGGTTTCATAATAAAGGACATGTTGTATGACTGTGGAAGCCAGACAACAGACATAAGTATCTAGTCTCATCATTAGGGTATTTATTATTTCCCCCCTTCCAGCAACAATTCCCCGATATGAGAAAGCATCCACTTCGCAAAACAGAATGTATATTTACCCACACTATGGGTAAACCGATCATTTAAATTTTGAACGTGTGGAGTCTTTAAAGATGCTAAAACACGCTTTGTAAATTAAATGGTTTTGCTCCGCAGCGCCAGCGAATGAAATGTGCCAGCCTGCCAGCTTCGCCTGCAGGGAATTATACTGCAGAAGTAGTCAGAGCACATTAGACAGAAACAATTGATCAAAACATACTAATTAATCTATGTGTTTTACATATATTCATTTCCTTCATCAAATATTGATGACAATAAACGCATTTCTTTTTCAAATGAGGAAGAGGCTATCAAATATTTCAGACACACAACTCATTAAGGGAAAGAAGCCGAGAGCGGGCCTGCATTTTTAAAGGGGCAGGATGGATTCACAATGGAACTGTTATAGATACCTATAATTATGCTCTATGTTAGCATTATGCTAATGATAAACACTGTGTGTTTATCATATGTTAAGAAACCCATACATAGCATCTGTTGGGATACTTATAATATGTATCACTCCTTCCTACCTTCAATTAAGTCCTTACTCCTAAGAGTAATTAAAAAAGGTTAAATACAAAATAAATTAAATAAAAATAAGAGGACCGGAAAGGTGGTGGAATGAAGGATTCCACTTAATAGTTTTCCCCAATGAAATAAAGGTCAGGGAACACATTCATAAAGCGCCTCAGAGTAACACCATGGAACCACCCCTCGCCAGGCTGCCGGCCCAGACGGCATCCTAAACCGCTTCCTTAGAGCATGTGCAGACCAGCTTGCTGGAGTATTTACAGACATATTCAATCTCTCCCTATCCCAGTCTGTTGTCCCCACTTGCTTCAAGATGTCCACCATTGTATCTGTTCCCAAGAAAGTGAATGTAACTGAACTAAATTACTATCGCCCCGTAGCACTAACTTCGGTCATCATGAAGTGCTTTGAGAGGCTAGTCAATGATCATATCACCTCCACCTTACCCGACACCCTAGACCCAATACAATTTGCATACCACCCCAATAGATCCACGGAAGACGCCATTCTCTAAAAGCTGTTTTAGAGAATTTGGCAGTACATCCAAACGGCCTCAAAACTGCAGACCACGTGTAACCACGCCAGCCCAGGACCTCCACTTCCGGCTTCTTCATATCTGAGACCAGCAACCTGGAAAGCTGATGAAACTGAATAGTATTTATGTCTATTTTTAAAGCCCTTTTGTGGGGAAAAACTCATTCTGATTGTCAGTGGGTGGGCCAATGATCTCCCAGACCATCCCATGGCTGTGCCCCTGTCCAGTCAAGTGAAATCCATAGATTAGGGCCAAATGCATTTATTTTAATTGACTGATTTCCTTATATGAACTGTAACTCAGTAAAATGTTAGAAATTGTTGCATGTTGCATTTATATTTTTCTTCAGTATTCAGTATATACTGTATATTCAGTTCAGTATACACACACACACAGTACGAGCAATGTCATTAAATATATATATATTTATATTCGGACTCTGACATTGGTCGTTTTGATATTTCTTAATTTCTTGCTTGAAATGTTTGTGATTTGTGTGTATTGTTTTGTATTGTTAAGATATTGCTGCACTGTTGGAGCTAGAAACATAAGCATTCACTGCACCGGCGATAACATCTGCTAAATATGTGTACACGACCAACAGTTTAATTTGATTTAAACAGACAGGGGAAACTGGTCATAGATCAGCACTCCTACTCTGAGACGATTAATACATAGCCTACAGCCCCTGATAAGTGATAAGGCTACTCCTATGAAGGAAGGATGCATTTTAAACTATAGTATTGAAACAGGGCCCCTGCCTTACTTATCCACAGTCTCATAATCCAACATGACACAATGATCCGTAAGGCTATATGGATACTCCTGACCTTCAAACCAATATTTAATTGCAGAATTGGTTAAAATTAGGTTAAGGTAAGAATTAGGGTAAGGGTTAGGGTAAGAGTACGTTTTAAGTACGTCATTTTGCAGGTCAGCAGTGTCCTTATACTGTGGCCTATCCCATATGTGGCACAATACTGAAGTAAAGCAACTGTTCCTTGTAGTTTTAATCAACCACAGGTAACTTCATGATAAGAATGGGATGCCATAAATTCTATACTAGAATAGGCTATGTTATTGGATTTCATTAGCCTACTGCGTCACGCATTGCAAAACCTGTAGAGGCCCATAGCCCACTATTATTGTAGGATACTATTATTCATACATCTAGTCTCGATTGTATTATTTTAGCCTCAGAGCAGCAGGGGGTGCGCTGTCTCTGTCGGTCTTGGCTTGCAGTGAGTGCCGATACGATGACTCATTCTCCCGTCAGCGTCAGCTGGTGTACCTAGCGCTTCATGTGGTGAGTCAGCCGTCCCGAGGACAAGGACACACTTGCAGACCATAACAACGAGCACAGGGAGAGCCCGGGAAATACCGGGAGAGGGGTTATTCACCTATTTAATGACAGCCTAGTGTTATCAGAAACGGAAGATGACTGCAAACGAGAACGGCTCATAATCATTGCTAGAATGGAGCAAATGGAATGGCATCAAACACCTGGGAACCATGTGTTTGATGTTTTTGATACCATTCCATTAGGCTCCAGTCATTACCACAAGCCTATTCTCCCCAATTAAGTGCTACCAAGCCATTATAGTTGGAAGTGATTTGAAAAAGCCTTGACAAGGTGAGGTGTGGCAGGCATACTCTTGATTGTTGCAGGTCGTTGAAAATGCATTTTGACTATGGATAAAGCTATGATCTATTACATTTTTAAAGATTTTAATATGGTCAGGTATATCAAACAGTCTCATTAATCAGTAGGGCTAATTCAATTTAAACAGGCATTTGTTCATGGATATTGTGCTGAAAGATCCTAAAGAGATCCTATTTATTTATTTATTTAACTAGGCAAGTTAGTTAAGAACAAATTCTTATTTACAATGACGGCCTACCTACAGGGTCAGCCCCTGGAGCAAATTAGGCTTAAGTGCATTGCTCAAGGACACAGAAGACAGGTTTCTTCACCTTGTCAGCTCGGGTATTCGAACCAGTGACGTTTCGGTTACTGGCCCAACGCTCTAATCTTTAGGCTAACTGCCGCCCTAGCCTCAGACTTTATATGATAGGCTTTACAATGCCGACTTTGTTGGAAATTCATTGATATCAGAAAGTAGTCTGGCTAATGCCAGCTCTCGAAGACAGCTAGTTACGTGGGTCGCACGTCAGCCATGCTAATCAGAAAGTGGCGGAGAAGCCAGAATATCACTTGCTAACTTGTCTTTCCCAACTTCTACTTGAGGTTCAACCACACTACCTAGCCTACCTCTTTTAATCATCAATTAATATATCAACTCAAAACCCCCTAACATTTCACAAACACATACCTGACATACCATGGACAGAAAGACTGTCACTAAAGGAGTATTCAATATTTGGCCAAGACAATGGCCGACCCTCATCCAACCTGTAGATACTTAACCGGCAAATAAATAGGCTAGTTGAGAGGAAGTGTTTGATGTAAAGTTTACTTATTAGTCCCATCCCGTCATTCAGGGCAGATGGGGCTGCATGTTATTTTGGCATTAATACGTGTCACATATCAGTTTGCAAACAATGTAAAAAATATATACTGTATATCATTGAGTTAATAAAGCTGCATACAAACATGGTCTCTTTTTTGTTTTCTTGAGTAAGGCAGCTCCAAAATGCAGGTGTTTTAGCCTAGCTCAGTGCTTTCTGTGGTGGTGGGGCAAGGCAGCAGAAAATACGTCGAGTTCTGTCTCTCATGGGGACACTACGTCACCGCCAAGTCTAAGGGTAGACATTGAAAATTCAAGCCCTTTGGGTGATGCCATAGAGTTACATTAGAAGTACCCTTCCAAGAAGCCTCAAGGTCATTGGCCACAGATAAAATTGTCAAATCACGTTATATGTACGGTAGCTTTGATTGGACTGATCATGTCAACATTTTACTTTCAAAATCTTAGCTAGCAGTCATCGTCATGAATCAAGTCGACAGTCTACTGGCAAATCCTTTTTAATCCTTGTAATATGAAGAGAAAGAATGAAGAGAAATTATAGATAAAACTTCCTAATCATCAAATGTGCCACTGAGCATTTTCATAGGAAACAATGGGGTGACGTCATCGATGGCTTCGTCAATATTTTGTAGTCTATGGTCTGCCCTATATCTGAGATATAATCTTTTTTTCTAAGACTATTTTTAAAAAATGCGTACACCCCTTTTTTAAGGACCCTGAACTTCTTCCATACATACTTCCATACATTTTTTGAACTGGTACCGGGCAACCTAGAGCAAAACAACATGTACGTGTTTGTGAGACTCACCTTTCCATAAAGAGGTCATATTAGTGTGTAGCACTAACTACTCGGACGTTAGAAGTTGGCAGATCGGCGGTAGCGAGCTCCAACGTGATGCTTGCGAGGGCCGTAGAGCAAAACCACCGACATGTAGCTAGGTGTTTGTGAGACTCTAACCTTTCCATTGAGGGGTCATAATGCTACAGACCTTTTCATGAGAAGATCGACTTTCATCGTGGTCTGACAAACACCGCTGTAGCTCTACCATCTTTCACCGCAGATATCGATGAATGTGGCAGATTGAGATAATCGTAATATTATTTATATCTTAAACAATGGTGTGTGGGGGGCGGCATGAACCACAATATTTTGCCTTACAATATTAAATTGTATTAAAATTGATCACATAATAGCTATATTAGATGTTTTTCACCAATTTCAATGACTAGTAATGCTTAGTCCTACCAATCCGGTGCGCTCCAGCTGTCATTGTCATGCTCGCTCCTCATTTCTTGATAGAATAAACATCTTTATCATAAAGATATACATTTTTAACCACTAACCTATCGATTAAACATTTGTGAGAAGCGGTTCCATCAAGGCATAATTCTAATGTGATAATTTTCAAACATTGTCACTTGTTGATATTTTGTTAAAGTTAATGTTAAAGACAATATGAAATAGAGGAGACAATGGCCTGTGCTTGTAATTTCTCTTTCAGGTCATCAGTTTACATTGTTACTTTCGTTCCACCCGTCTCTCTGGTAACCTCTCCCAGGCTATCACCCAAGACCAACTAGCATGATACTGGAAACCTATGCTGTCCTTTAGTCACCCGATGGGTTAAGAAAATGACATGTTTGGAACCTTAAAACAACTTCACAACCGAGAAACACTTCCGGGGTAATTATTATTTTTTACTTGCATTGCTCAAAATCACTTTTTGTTGATTACTCGGCAAAAACATGGTCGGATTAAGTTAAGTCTTTTTGCAGGGAGGTCCTCCTCCACATTAGAAACGTGGGGACTTCACTACTTTTTCTAGCTTTTGTGTAGCTTTGCCCCATTGTTACTTTAGTCCTGGCTCTCTCCTACTTTTAAATTGTTCAATTGAATATCAATCTTGCAGATTTCACAGCCAGGGTTTACAAAATGTCATGCATTTTGTAATAAAAATAAATAAAAAATAAGTCACTGCAAAAGGAAAGCGCTTCTGCCCACACCTCAACAGAAATGTGATAATTTGCCATTCCGCTTTGTTTTAGCAACTATGATGGCCCAGTTCCAACATCTGCAAATTAATGCGTTGTGGTTACGATAAAATGTGAATGCAGGGTTATTTCCAGGAGGGGTTATAGTATTCTGTAAATGAAAAGTCGTATATGTTACATGAGAGTTTGATGAATCCCAATAAATCTGTTGCGCAAGCAAATCCTAGAATCTCAAAGCACGCCAGAATTTGTTTAAGAAATGTACACACGGTTGATAAGAGGCCCCAGCTGTTTACACCCCATGTTGGTTTTCCATGCATTACTCTAGCTCCTGCCTCCAAGTGTTTGTCGGGTGTCCTCCTTTTGAACAGACATTTTTTTTTACCTAGTCAGCTCGGGGATTTGAACCAGCGACTTTCGGTTACTGCCCCAATGATCTTAACCGCTAGGTTACCTGCCGCTATTCCAGGATAGAGCTTGCCTGGTGATGAGACGCGATCCATATCAAATAGATTATCTATACATTTGCCATGATAACATTACGTGTGACTCAATTCAAAAAGACAAGTTGACCAAAAAACAATTATAAAATAGGCGGTATTTTCAAATACTCTAAAACATTGGTAAAATAAAATCACATGAAATGACGTAATACAAGGTTCATCTTATTTCCTCTTTATTTATTTTTTTAAAACTAATAGGAATTGAGAATGTCTTCAAAATAGGTATGATGATAAAAAAACGGACCATTTGCTTTCTTTTCCTTCAGAGTGAGACTAGGGATTAACAGTTGAGATCACGTGTGAGTGTGTGCATGCGCATTCATTGTAGGAAAGTCCTATTGTAAACCCAGTAAGCAGCATTGGTGAATGGAAAAAAAAAAAAAAAAAAAAAAAAAGTACCTACAGTAAGACTAGCCAAGTGTCTTCCTGTGAAACTGGCTCTGTGTGATGGTCATAAGGGGTTTGGGGCCTTTTCCAAGGTGGACTGAATATTGCACTCAGGCAAGTTAATATAAAAAATTTTTTTAAAAGAAAATGAAAAACAGGAGGAACAGAAAAGTATCCCTGCCCCCAACCCAACTCTAGACTGCCTTGCTAGTTACAGCCAGTGAATAAATACAGCGGACATATTTAAAACCCAGCCAACCCCGTAATTAAAGTGACTTCAAGCAAGTGGAGTGGAGAGAAAAACATAACTGCATTTTCATTGGAACTTTACAGAGATTTTGTGTTGTACAAAAATACATCAATAGCCAAATGGACAGCCATTTTTTGTTTTTCTTCTAATGTGCTGAAGGGTTTACAATTTTTTTTTTTTAAAGTACATATTCCTGGGCAAATCCATAATTCATATTAATAATAGAAAAATAAACAAATCAATATTGATACCATTTTAACACGTGATTTTTTTATAACCATTGTTAAACTTTCATGTACGTGTAAAAAAAAAAAAAAAAAGATAAAAAAAGAAAGCTATCCCATGATTCAACACTAAAAATAAAAACATTAAAAAAAAAATTCTGTGCCCGTTCATTGGTTCGGCTGGTTGGACCCCTAGATTTGCATTAATTAAAATGTAATCATTCACTCATTGATTCATCGATTCTGTGATCAATTAGCCATGTCTCAGTGTTAACAAATAATCATAATAATTACTGATAGCTTTCTCTCGTTTTCTCTCCCCTTGGTTGGAATAATGTAGTTCCCACTAGCTGCTGTGTTCTTGATGAGACGCTGCACACACAGACACTTTACTGGACGCAACAGTTTGGGCCGTTGGTATCCTTGAACCGCAGACGCATCTTGGGTCTGTATTTCTCCAGGTAAAGAAGCTGCTTGGAGTTGAACGCACCACGTCTCTTCCTGAGGGGAGGGAGGGAAGAAGTTAGAGAAATAACTATAAAGTGGTCTCACAGGTCACAAGACACCATAAAGCACAACTGCAACAACATCCACATGATTCAATATGTGCCCTGGGCATGTTCTAACAAACTAATGAAGATACAGGTTCCACAGCACAGAAACATTGGTTATTGGGTAGGCTCTGTGTCATGTGTGGAACAATAGTGGCTGATTGCACTTAAAAAAAACATACATACATACATACATACATACATACATACTCGGAGGACAGGCTCATAGTAACAGCTGGAATGGAATAGTATCAAAACACGTGTTTGATACCATACAATCCCCTACCTCCCTTACCAGCCTCCACTGGTGTGGAAGTTAGTGGTACTTACTGTCGTATGAACTGCACTGCATCCTCATACTTCATCCCAGTTTCAATCAGCGCCAAGGCCACCAGAACTGGAGCTCTACAGCACAGAGACAGTATATATACACACACACACACACACACACATATATAAATAAATACAAATAAATATCAGCCTGCATGGGTGGGGATGTAGTGTAAAACATGCTGTATCATGGTTATGTACTGTACACATTGGCCTGGGAAACCAACAGGGGGTGGCCTGGGTTCACTGCAACCCACCTGGGGCATCATGTTCTCACCCTGGCCCACACACACACAGTGTGATAAGTGAGTTACTGTAAGCAAACCGCTCAAGGAAAAAAAAAAAAAATGCATCACAAAACTTTAAAATTCCCAGACAGACTGTCCGGAATGTCAAAACTCAAAGCTGACAAAGCATTCTTGTGTGGGTTTTCAGAGAGAAGAGAAGACAAAGCGATAGAGCGAATATGAAAAAGAGACTGACAGAACGGGCACCCTTTTGTGCATACCAGGGTTTCCGTTAGGAAAATGTAGAGCTGGACAGCGTGACCTGGAAGATTTGAATTTAAAAAAAAATCTGCCATTTGAGAAATGTAGACCTACAGTGCATTCGAAAAGTATTCCGATCCCTACCCTTTTTGTTACGTCACAGCCTTATTCTAAAATGGATTAAATATTTTTACACACACACACACATAATGAAAAGGGGGGTCTAGAAATATTTGCAAATGTATAAAAAAACTAGAAACATATTATTTACTTAAGTATTCAGACCCTTTGCTATGAGACTTGAAATTGAGCTCAGGTGAATCCTGTTTCTATTGATCATGCTCGACATGTTTCTACAACTTGGAGTACACCTGTGGTAAATTCAATTGATTGGACATGATTTTGAAAGGCACACACACACCTGTCTATATAAGGTCCCATAGTTGACAGTGCATGTCAGAGCAAAAACCAAGCCATGAGGTCAAAAGGAATCGTCCGTAGAGCTCCAAAACAGGAATTGCGTCAAGGCAGAGATCTAAAGAACGGTACCAAAAAATTTCAACAGCATTGAAGGTCCCCAAGGACACAGTGGCCTCCATAATTCTTAAATGGAAGAAGTTTGGAACCACCAAGACATCCTAGAGCTGGCCACCCGGCCAAACTGAGCAATCTTGTAAAAAGGGCCTTGGCCAGGGAGGTGACCAAGAACCCGATGGTCACTGTGACTGAGCTCCAGAATTCCTCTGTGGAGATGGGAAAACCTTCCAGAAGGACAACCATCTCGGCAGCACTCCACCAGTCAGGCCTTTAATGGTAGAGTGGCCAGACAGATGCCACTCTTTAGTAAAAGGCACGGCGGCCTGCTTCTAAAGGACTCTAAGACCATGAGAAAAAATATTTTTTGGTCTGATGAAACCAAGATTGAACTCTTTGGCCCAAAAGCCAAGCGTCACGTCTGGAGGAAACCTGGCACTATTCCTACGGTGAAGCATGGTGGTGGCAGCATCATGCTGTGGGGATGTTTTTCAGAGGCAGGGACTGGGAGACTAGTCAGGATCGAGGGAACGACGAACAGAGCAAAGTACAGAGCGATCCTTGAGGTCCTGAACGCTCTGGAGCAGGTTCTCAGACTGGGGTGAAGGTTCACCTTCCAACAGAACAATGACTAAGCACACAGCCAAGACAACGCATGTGCCTTTCAAGTCTCTAAATGTCCTTGAGTGGCCCAGCCAGAGCATCTCTGTAGAGACCTGAAAATAGCTGTGCAACGACACTCCCCATCCAACCTGACAGGAGCTTGAGAGGATCTGAAACCCCAAATACAGGTGTGCCAAGCTTGTAGCGTCATACCCAAGAATGCTCAGGGCTGTAATTGCTGCCAATGGTGCTTCAACAAAGTACTGAGTAAAGGGTCTGAATGCTTATGTTAATGTGATCAGTTCTTATATTTATAATACATTTGCAAAAATGTCTTACCTTATTTTTGCTTTGTCATTATGGGGTATTGTGTGTAGAGAAATTCTATACTTTACCAATGCATAAAACCATTAGGGCTTCCACCCACAGTGCTCAGAACGACAGAAATTACATTTAGATTATGGTAATTTAGCTTAACAGAACATGCAACTCCTGTGTATCAGCCAATAAAACATAATTTAAAAACAAATGCGCAGGAAAACACTATTCTAAAACACCGTACCTGATACGAGCGGTTCCATCCAAATGTGACATGAAAATCTCAGTTAGAAACTTAGAGGGGGATCTAAAGATGCAAAAACTAGAATGGGTTGCTAATATGACTAAGATTGTGCCTTTGGCTTCTGTACAATGAAATAAAGTTGATAGGAAAACCAATAGCAACCAATTTGTTTCAATGGCATATGAGGACATTTGTATAAAATAATTGCCTTTACGTTTCTATGGTGGGATTTCGCCTAGGCTACTTTGACACAAGCCAAGACATGCCTAATAATATTAAATAACGTTCAGGTTTAACGTTCAAACAATTAAAGTATGTTTTCAAAATGCATACTACCTCCAGCTCACATTGCAAAGTGGTGGGTGATTTGTGGATAGCTCTTTTCAAAACTGTGGACATCAACTGTAAACAATTGCATTTAGATTGTTTGCACAATGAATAGCAGCAGCTAGCACTAGATGTTCCGCTCAAAGTAAGCGCTATATGCTATGCACGTATGATAAGAAAAACTATTTTTTTTGCTAATTAACCTATAGACCGATATGCATGACGGTCAAATGTATTTACATCGACTGATATTTCTATAAATCAATAAAATGCATTATTTAGCAACAGGATTCTTTTTTCTCCCAGTCAATTTGGCCGGCAGCAACTTTATTTATCGGCTTTTAAATGTATCGTTTAATATATTGGCCGAAAGCTGTCAATTACCGGCTAATGGAAACCATGGCAGAGACTAGATAAAAGGTGAGAAGGTGCAACAGTGTGAGAGCGAGAAAGAAACAGGGGATAAACAACCACTAACAACTCCTCCCATGCTGTGAGTCTCTAAAGGCTGTGGCTGGCTGGTGTGATTTAGACCCTCACAATGCTGCCGGCCCTGAGGACTGCAGTAAACACAGCACCAGGAGATTCATGAATAAAAACAGGTCAGTCTGACCAACACCACTGCTTAGGGAGCCCACAGTGGTGTGTGTGTTTTTTTGGTTTTACTACCCATGTGGGAACCAGAAGTCTTCACAAGGATAATAAAACAATGATCATTTAGACAAGAGGGGACAAATGTCCACCAAGGAAACAAGCACACCCGATTCAACTAATCAAGCCCTAAGGTGAGTTGTGCTTGTCTGGAGCTACAACAAAAGTTTACTGTTGTGGGTACTGGAGCACTGGAGTTGGGAAACACTTGTCTACACGATGCGCTGAATCAATGAAGGCTATAAACCTGGGCAGGTGAGAGTAGTGTAGAGCCCGTCTTGGCACAGACGGCGAGAGGGAGCCTCTGACAGGGGTGTCAGTCATTCCATGGAGGGCCTAGTGTCTGCTATTTTTTTCTTACCTTTACTTTACTAGGCAAGTCAGTTAAGAACAAATTCTTATTTTAAATGACGGCCTAGGAACAGTGGGTTAATGTGGGTTAACTGCCTTGTTCAGGGGTAGAACGACAGATTTCACCTTGTCAGCTCGGGGATTCGATCCAGCAACCTTTCGGTTACGGGCCCAACACTCTAACCACTGGGCTACCTGCCGCCCCATTAAGAGCAAGACAACCAGGTGAGGGGAGTTCTTTACTAATTAGTGACCTTCATTCATCAAAGCAAGTACAAGGGAGGAGAGAAAACCTGCAGACACTCAGCCCTGCGGGGAATGAGTTTGACACGTGCTCTATAGGGTCAAATTGAGGGCCGGGAGAACGAGAGAGGCTAAACCTAACTGGACAGAAGCTAGAGAGAGCATGAGGAGGCCAGAGCATACCCTGAAGGACCAGACTAAGTGTGACAGATAGAGACAAAGAGATGCCAAAAGGGACAGGAAATAAGCTGAACCGAGATGATGAGAAGTCCAGCGCACACTCTGGAGAAAAATAATAGCAGCATAGCCTAACAGGTGCTAACATCAGAGAAGCTAGCTATAAAGTGAGGGGATGAGAATAGCTGGTATAGCCCCAGAAGCACCAGGCTAATAGACAGGGAGAGATTGATAAGACGATAAAACATGGGGGATATTTAGGCTAAAGAGAGAAGCCAAAAGAGTAGATCGTGGAACCTGGAGATCACAAGAGAACCAGGCTTCCGCTAACAGGCTTAGCATGGAACATTGTAACAAGCTTCAGTCGTTGACACGTGCATACACACGCGACACAATCAAGCCCACTTACACTCATTCATCTCACCGGTCCCACTTTACACACGTTCACCTGGCCCACTTATCGAAACAGGTTAATACACTCACCGGCCCAGCCCTGCCACACAGTGCACGGCAATACAGCAGCCAGGCTCGTCTCTGAACTTGGTCTTCAGCAGGCTCAGCCAGTCATCCACTATCTTGGTGGGGGGCGGTGCACCATCATCAAAGGGCCAGTCCTTTGGCGGAAGAGGGTCAAAAACGTCAACATGGATCAAACCAAGGGCTGGGGACAGGGGGGGGGGGGCAGCTAACATATGGAATTGTTTTGAGATAGTCTTACCATAGCTTCAGACATTTTATTTTTGGACCCCTTTAGGTATAAAAATATATTTTTATAATTTTATAAAATATTGAATTTGGTCTTTACTACTACAGCCCATAGAAACGCATTGCATAGATTTCATAAATGGCAAAAATTAGTCAAAATGCATAATATGGAATAAGGTTTTGAAGTGTCATATCTAGGAGATAAGCTAAGGAAATACATGTTTACGTATATTTAACCCCTTTTTTGGCACATAACTACCTCCATACTTTCATTTGTTTTTCGTGTCCGTGAGAGTCTTCCCTTTCCATAGAGTGGTCATAATAGTTTTTAGGGCAAACTGTTCAGATGCTATAGAGGTCGTGAGAAGGAGTCTCATGGTCTGACAAACAATTGTAACTCAGCCACCTTCCACAGTAAATGCGGAAGCCCGCCATGGGCGGATGCAGTGGACTGCGACGCAGCCCATGCACATCTTTAGCTTCAACTGACAGATATTTTTCTTATGTTTCTAAGACAGACGATGATTAACCAGTGCTCAAAGGCAGTACAGGATTCAAAGCCTGATTGAAGCAGAGCAGCTGTATCATGTGTGTCTAAGTTGGGAAGCTTGATATGCTGAAGTACTGTGTCCTGGCAGACAGCCTGACCATCTGAGCCTCAGTCTCAGCACATCCCTCTCTCTCCCATATCATCCTCTCCCTGTTGCAGCCTTCTCTCTCTGTCTGACTTTCTTATGATATCCTGGGCCAGTTTTATGTAGGCAACAATCGCAGATCCTGTTTCATATTTGAAGAGTGACAAAGACCGGAACAGACAGAAAGGGTTGTGTTACGAATAGCTTTTCACTGTAGTTTGCCAATCAGCCATGCATTTTGCCATTTGGGAAAGTAACCAGAATTGTGCAACCCTACGCATGGCTTTTCAAGTCTCTGTGTTCAACCAATATGAAACAGGATTGTGATTACAGTCTGCATAACATTTAATCCAATACATTGGAGAGTGACAGGCAGAATAGGGAGAGGAACAGTCCAGGATGAGGGGTGGTGATCACTATCAAGGACATTTATCACATTTCCTCTCCCAAACACAAAGTCTCTCTGATTTTCCTGAATCACCTGTGAGACACCTGAATAAAATAATTTAAAAGATGTTGTACAATACTAGCTTTAGCTGTGAGAAAGACAATACAGTGCACATGAGAGCAATCAACAGAAAGCAAGAAGGCCCATTCATCTGGATTCTTCTCCAGCCATTAGCTCAGCACACAGCGGGAGGCAGACAGAAGAACAGATAGTTCTCCAGAGATGGGCAACCCCACCGGTTTTACTTGACATTCCATGGGAAAGAAAGTGAATCCAACTACCCTCAATTCCTCGGAAGGAAACAAAGGGATCCGGTTTCGGTTCAGTAGAAATTCTGACTGCTCTCTAGGTATGCGTGTGTGTTATTCCTTACCACAACTTGGATCCCCTCCTTCTCCACTGGGGCCTTGTCGTAGGTGGCGTCACACACTCTCACCAGCGTGTTCACCTCAAACTTCTTCAGCTCCTGAGAGAGAGTGATAGAGAGAGGGACAATCTTGTACTCTAAAATAAGTATTTTTAATTGTAGGTTGAAGTGAGTTGGTTAGAAGATACATTGGTGAGGTTATTGATGCACGTAGCCAAATGTGTAAGTCCCTCCACAGTGAACTTCAGTGTTGAATTGGTTATACATGCGCACACACACACACACACTACAGGACAACACACACAGTGTGGCGGCCTCACCTCAGTGAACTTGTTGAGCGTGGCGTTGGTGGGGTTGTGTGTGATGAGGAACCTCATGCCCTCGTAGGTAATCTCCACTGCTGCAGGGCGGTTCATGTTGGCGAGACGGCTTTGAAAACAATTACAATGAAATACTTAGAATCTCTCGTACAAAAAGGATGACTACTTTTGGCTCAGATGTCAGCAAGGACTTGTAGTAGAATTCTGTAGGTTAAAAAAATAAAAAAAAACACGACAGCGAAGGGAAGAGGTGGATGGCTACAGGAAGGTTTACATAAAAAGGGGGTAACAAAAAAAACCTGGATGATCTAGTCCACAAGATTCCACAGGGGATGTAAAAAAATAAATAAAAAAAACTAATGCAGAGACTATCCACCAGTCATCCAATCGGACATTCAGATTTTACCCCATTCAGGAGAGTGGTATGTGATTGGCTTCTGGGAGAGAAAGCAGGAAGTAGAAGAGAACTAGGCAGTTTTCTTATTGGCCACTCAGGGGACAAAGGTGGGCAATCTGGCCTTGGACTACGCGATATCCCAGGGGACCGTTGGAGGAGACAGGGGTTCCCAGTGTGATGGCTTCAGGGGGGCTTCTGGGTAGCGTAGTCCCGAGGGGGGCGGACGATTCACTTGTCCACGAAGGCGAGGTGCTGTGCCTGGCAGAAGTCTCCACTGACGCTCACATACGCCATATATGTATGGTCCAAATAAACACAGAAACACTGCTGAGAACAGAGAGAAAGGAGGGGGAGAGAGAGGAAAGGGGGAGAGAAATGTGGTTAGGTAAACTCAAATAGACAAGACAACAGTCACCCTTTAGCAAGGCACCATTGACGTTAAAGAGCAAGACTAGGCAGAGAAATCTAAAAGCACCAGTTTGGGAAACTGGTAACACTCATAACAGCAGAAATATATGGCTCCACACGTTGAGGCAATTAAACCAATTATCAGAGCCATTATCAGCTTTGTAGTAAGGTGTAATAATGACCTATTATTTATACTTTGTTTCCAGCCACACACACGCCACACACACAGCCTGATAATGAAGACAGAACCCCTGAGCTCTTGGCTTCAAGAGAGCCTCTCACAAGCCTGCCCTAACCTCTAACCGGCTAATCACAAGCAAAGATATGAAACGTCTGAACCCAGCCGCCACAAACTGGCTAGTAGTAGCTACCGCTGTGTAATCACACACACACACACTACGTGACCGAGTCCCAGGGGAGAGGGGGTGAGGTGAGAGGGCATGGGGTGGTGAGAGTGGGTGGAGTGGAGGAGCACAAAAGAGATTGGACCTCGGCAGCAGTGTCTAAGGCAGTGTCTAAGGCAGGGTTTCACACCAGCCAACTTTCACTTCTGAGACTCCCCCTCGGTCCTTCCCCTCTTCAAGTCTCCCATCTCTTTACTACATTCATTCTCTCCCTCCGGTCTTCTTTGGGAGCAATGGTGTTCCAATTCAACTAGTCCCCCCCCCCCTCTCTTTCTCTCATCCTCCCTCCAATGGGCTTTATTGGCATGTGAAATGTCTGTTTACATTGCCAAAGCAAGTGAAATCAATAACTCTAGCTCTTTCCTCAGTCTGTCGTGGCGCCGGTGTAGAGCAGTCGTCTCGCCCACTCATTCACTGAGCCAAGCACAGGGCAACCTCCACAGCCTCAGAGGAAGCAAGATTTCTTCCAGGACAACCTTGAACGTGGCTTGATTCATGTGTTCTTCACAAAAGACAAATCTGCCCGATTCCAGCCTTGCTAAAGCACCCCCAGATCATCACCGATCCTCCACTAAATTTCACAGTGGGTGTGAGACACTGGCTTGTAGGCCTCTCCATTAGGTACACCTTTTCAACTGCTCATTAACGCAAATATCTAAAATCAGCCAATCACGTGGCAGCAACTCAATGCATTTAGGCATGTAGACATAGGTACTTTATTGATCCCCCGGGATCAATAAAGTTTAATAGATATAGATAGGACATGGTCAAGACAATCTGCTGAAGTTCAAACCAAGCTATAGAATGGGGAAGAAAGGTGATTTGAGTGACTTTGAACGTGGCATGGTTGTTGGTGCCAGACGGGCTGGTTTGAGTATTTCAGAAAGTGCTGATCAACTTGGATTTTCCCCACACAACCATCTCTAGGGTTTACAGAGAATGGTCCCGAAAATGAGAAAATATCCAGTGAGCGGCAGTTATCTGGGCAAAAATGCCTTGTTGGTGGCAGAGGTCAGAGGAGAATGAATGGCCAGACTAGTTCGAGCTGATAGAAAGGCAACAGTAACTCAAATAACCACTCGTTACAACCAAGGTATGCAGAAGAGCATCTCTGAACACACAATGCCACTCCTGTCAGCTAAGAACAGGAAACAGAGGCTACAATTTGCACGGGCCCACCAAAATTGGACATTAGAAGACTGGAAAAACATTGCCTGGTCTGATTAGTCCTGATTTCTCCTGCGACATTCAGATTGTAGGGTCAGAATTTGGAGTAAACATGAAAGCATGGATCCATCCTGCCTTGTACCAACGGTTCAGGCTGGTGGTGTAATGGTGTGAGGGATATTTTCTTGGCACACTTTGGGCCCCTTCGTACCAATTGAGCATTGTTTAAACGCCACAGCCTACCAGAGTATTGTTGCTGACCATGTCCATCCCTTTATGATAAGTGTACCCATCTTCTAATGGCTACTTCCAGCAGGATAACGTGCCATGTTGCAAAGCTCACATCTCAAACTGGTTTCCTGAACATGACAATGAGTTCACTGTACTCATATGGCCTCCAGTCACCAGATCTTAATCCAATAGAGCGCCTTTGGGATGTGGTGGAACAGGAGATTCACATCATGGATGTGGTGGAACGGGAGATTTGCATCATGGATGTGCAGCCGACAAATCTGCAGCAACTGCGTGATGCTATAATGTCAATATGGACCAAAATATCAGAGGAATGTTTAGGACCTTGTTGAATCTATGCTACGAAGAATTAAGGCAGTTCTGAAGGCAAAAGGGGGTCCAACCCAGCACTAGCAAGGTGTACCTAATGATATATGGGATTGGAAATTATGCAGACAATTACATTTATGGAAGCTACAATCTGCACTATTAAAGCTGATCTACCCCCTAAATAAACAGGACAACTCTTAAAAAGACAAAACAGACCTTCTCTTCACTCATGCCTTGCTCACCCTCTACAGAGAGAGGAAGCGAGCAGTGCCTCAATCTGTCACCCGAGCCAAAGACAGGGCCATGATTCTTAGTCAAAAACAAACCTTATTTCCCCATCTCTCCTTCACTGGCTCTCTTGCCCTCCATCTCCATCACCCTCTCGTCTCCTCTCACGTAGTGCCAGTAAGAGGGGCAGTCTTCTAAAGAAAATAATACTTTCACCAAGCCCTTCCCTCAGTCTCGCCTTCAAGTACAGATCTACCTGAAATACCTTGTATCCCTGCACATTGAAACTGGTACTCCCTGTATATAGCTTTATGATTGTGCATTTTATTACTTGTTACCATTTTTGAATGTTTAACTCTGCATCGTTGTAAAGGGCTCCTAAGCAAGCTTTTAAAGTCTACACCCTTCTTTACAGTGCCACTGTTCAAAGAAGCCACTAGTTCTCTAGAGAGTAAATAGATCTACCTGACACCTTTAATTAACAGCACTAAGCATAATGCACTGCCACCTAGAGAGAGACCGAGCGCAAGACTGAGACCAAGAGTGAGACAGAGCACGAGACCTACACAGGAGACCAAGAATGCACGAGAGTCCAAGACCACCGCACGAGAGACAATTGCCATTCAGTCTGCATATAGACTTACATGTGTCAAGGTACTCTCTCCCTAATAATAGTCCCCTAGCTGTGTCTCAATAGTCCCAAGTTAATGTCAGTGAATAAGGAGGAATGGAGAGGCAGCCAATCGGATCATTGAGATGCACCCCAGTTATAGCCTGTCTCCGAGTGACACTAGCTACAGGAACAGCCCACGGCAGGCACATTGCGGTAAGGCCTGCTTCCACAACACTGCCGGGAACTCATGCAAATAACTCTGCCATATTTGCAAACTAGTACTTCTGCAATTACACCCAGCTGTCAGAACAAATGGAGAGGAGAACGCAAACACCAATTCAGTCTGTAAAGACTTTGTTACCACACAGGAAATACAACAGGTACTGTACTGATATGAACAGTGTCTGTGTGGGTGTTAAACTGACTATCCGGCCTTATCATGAGTAGTTGACAAAAATATAATAAAAACAGTCAATACTGGTGAAATTCCGGTCAACTAATTTCAACCAAAAAAACTGAACTAGCCAACCAACATAGCTAGACCATCATTTAGGCCTAGGCTACGTTCAGGTCAACGGAGTTAGGAGCGCTTCATTTTTTTTGTCTAACCTACAACTTATATAATTAGGCTACTTTATGATTTGCATGATTAGGCTATGTGATTAGCATAAAGCGTTATCATTCGTCATTACCTCACAGCTGCTGCACAAGTTCTAATGAAGAACACATTCACAACCTGACCAGTTCTCCTGCTATGTTCCACACACACACACACCACAAACAGTTCCCTGTTGAGAGTACCAACCCTTTATTTTCCAGCTGGACTGAATGTTGTTGGGTACACATTGTGTGTCCACTCAGCACTATAAGAAATAGTTCAACTAGCTACATTAAGTATTTTCCTTCACCTGATACCTAGAGATAGGCTAAGCCTACTAGGCCTATATGAACCTGGGAAAAACATTACAAAACACAAGTCACCACTGAACTACCCACACATATTCTGAGAAAGAACAGCTAGGTTGAATATTAACCCCTCCTTGTCTGCGGAAGCTAAACTGGAAGAAAAGTCAGTGAGTAAACTTGGGGCTAAGCTGAGACTCTGAGACCCTGGCTATGTCCCAAATTACACCCTATTCCCTTTTGGTATCGATCAGAAGTAGTGCATCATAAAAGCTAATATAGTGTGCCATTTGGGACACAGCCTCGGACCTAGGCAGCTCGGCCCAGAGACAGATTCTCCTCTAGGTGCCCTGCTCACTGTTTCGGCCCAGCCCTGTCACGTGCTCCCCTGGTGGGCCCGTACTGTACGACACTGCCGGGCAGGGAGCTGATAGGGAGAGCATAGTAGACCCAACCAGCTGGCCACTCAGCACAATATCACACATTGACGGCGAGGGAAGGAGGGGGGAGGTGGCAGGGAGAACAGAGGGGAGACTAGGGAAAAGTGGGAGGGTAGTGGCTAGTGCTGAGCAATAAAAAAAAAAGTAGGTTATTTAAAAAAAAAAAAAAAAAAAAAAGTTTACTTACGTAGGTTAAATTATTTGAATTCCATTTCATTAGTTTTTTTCCTGTGAGCTCAATGTGCATTCTCACTGCTCTTTAGCGATAAATCAGATCAAGCCGAACTGTGTGACGTAATGGGCGGTTGTGGTTTCCAACAGGCCAATATTCTACATAGTTTAGCGCAGAAAATGTGTTAACTACACAGTGACCATAATCCTTTGTGCCTACTTGTCCGTGGAGGAACGCATGATCAAGAGTGATAGAGCAGATGCTTCGCAAGGTCTCTACATGAAAATACATTATCTAAGTGACTAATGGTTGGTATTCAGCAGTCATAAAAGTATGCCTTCATTTTACTTTGAAGACCTACTAAAATAGTAATTGTCAAGACAGCATAGGCAGATGCTCTATAGAGATGAGATTACTTAGAATTAAAGTCATCAAATAAAACAAACGTAATATACACAACTGAAATATTTTATTAAAGTTATGTGAATAAAAGATGGTTAATAAGCAGTAATGGGCAGTCACTACCATCATGAGACTTTAAATAAAAAGTTGTATTCTGTGCTAGCACATTCAACCCAAATATTTTCCCACAATCAAACCAAAACGATCTCAAAATAACAAATTGCTCAGCACTACTAGTAGTGTATAGAGGGTGAGAATGAGCCCAGTACCAGAGAACAAACCCAAAAGGTAATAGCAAGGACGGGAGTGCAGCCAGGGTCACCGTTGTAAAGCTTGGCTCGCGAAAACTAGGTTAGATTTGATGGCAAAGCAGCCGTGTGTGTGTTTCAGACAGAGTCTAACAAAGAGAGTCCTAGCCTAATTACAAAACTGACTGATGGTGAAATAATGGGACAGAGCTTTATTTGCATGTTAGTAAGGGAAGCAGTGGTAAGTGAACGTTGTGTTTGACATTTACTAGGCTGGCATTAAATCAGCAGTGGGACTGGACATGCGCTTGTGAGAAATACTGCCTGGATGGCTAAACCACAGGAAAGACCTGCTTCAACGGGACACTAATCGACTAATAATTAACCAATAAGGCACAAAAGGCAGTGCTTTATGGTGATGAACGGCACAACGCGATATTGCTTTTCTAAAACTCTTACCGACCTATTAAAATAACAATGAAATACACATTTTAATTAAAACTAAGTAAATTCATACAATTTCATTCTTCCACCAGAAGACAAAGTGCAGACAAATCTGGTTGTAAGTTCTTTTGGTCATGTTACAGACGCGACCCAGTCATTAATTATTTTTGCGTAGTTGCTATGCAAAAGGATTGGTCGTCCGTTCTAAACAAAATGGTTGCTACGTGGCTGGATAACATTGTCAATTGCTAGCCAACTTAGTCACATCAAACATTGAACCTGGAATGACAGTATACTAGCTGCATTTTTGCTTGAGCTTTTTTTCTTATTGGCATTTACTTGGATATGTCCGTGATAATGACGTTGAGGCACGATTGACTGGCTCAGAAAAAGTTCTGTGGGCACCGTTAACTCCATGCATGGTACATTGTCTGCCTGTCCGACCTAGGAAACAGAGGCTTATGTTAACCCCCCGCTGTACCAAATTCAATCCTAGGCTTATTAACCCCCGCTGTGCCAAACTAAATGCGAGGCTTATACGAACGCCCGCTGTGCCAAACTAAATGCGAGGCTTATACTAACGCCCGCTATGCCAAACTAAATGCGAGGCTTATACTAACGCCCGCTGTACCAAACTAAATGCGAGGCTTATACTAATGCCCGCTGTACCAAACTAAATGCGAGGCTTATACTAACGCCCGCTGTACCAAACTAAAAAAGGGGAAATAACACGCGAGTGGAGATAAATACAAGAGATGATTTACACAGAACATTATATTCTTATAGAGGCAAAGTGATACTTTTCAGATGGAACTGTTAGCAGGCATAGGTGTGTGTGACGGACAACACGACTTGGAATGCTGCTCATCCAATCAGCATCCAAACAACCAGTTTAAAAAAGGTCTCATGTATTCTCCATGCGAAAGGGATAAATGCTGTGGGATTTCAAACTAATATATGCTAGGCTATAGCCTAGCTAACAGCCATGAAGTGAAACCGAAACCAGCTGAGATTACCAAGTCAACCCTCCTCTCTACCCTGCCAACATCCCTGAACAGGGTGAAGCATGTGGGATCAGCAGATTTTTAGTAACTAATATCGAAAACCTCATCCCCTTCCTCAGATCACCCCTATATCTTGACTACAAATCCAGCTGTCACTGGCACGGATCCAGGCCGGGTCACAAATGGCACCCTATTCCCTACAAAATGTACTACTTTTGACAATAGCCATATGGGCCCTGGTCAAAAGGTAGTGTACTCTGTAGGGAATAAGGTGCAATTTGTGACAAGCAGGCAAGGACCACCGGTTCACACGAGTGTGTTTTGGCATGAGGGGTTGTGTCACACATATAGGCTGATATACTGTAAGTCTGTTGTTCATTTACACGGTGGCTGTGCTGAATATTTAGGCTAGAGGAATCTGCTGGAACATGGGCTTAAGTCACAATAATAGAGGGTCTAAGAAGGTAGCCTAGCAGTTGGGCCAGTAACCGAAAAAGGTGGCTGGTTCAAATCCCCAAGCCGACCAGGTGAAAAAGCGATGTGCCCTTGACTAATGGCTCCTGTAAGTCGTTCTGGATAAGAGAGTCTGCTAAATGACAAAAATGTAAACACATGACCTGGCACAGGTAACTAGGTAGGTCAGCAAGGAGACATCCTACAGAAACAAAAAGGCAACAGGAAAGGCCTAGTCATTCAGATACTGAAATAGTACAAGTAATTTGTTGACTTTCAAATGAATATAAACACGACTAGACAGTGAAATACATGTTTTTAAAATCAAGCCACATACAAATTTACCAAATTTGTTTTCAGCACTTTCCCCCCTCCATGACTGATCAAAACGTGTTCTCGTGGCCCTCTTGTTCCTCTGCAGCAATAAAATCAGTATGGAATCACAATACATATTGTACCTGGCAACTCCCAGCCCTACTATTATACCACTTCCTCCCACAGTTGGGCAGCTGTCAGAAATGCTTCAGGCCCAGTCTTGGGGACTGGGGAAGTGGGTTCTGTCTAGTTCTCTTGGGCTGGCTCGGGCTCAGACCAGCTGGAGGGCAGAGTGGGAGCTGGGCCAGGGGAATGCCTGGCCTGTGAGGGAGCCTTGACCAGGTTAGAACGAGTCCTGGCTGACTGGGGAGAGAGCGCTGGCCTAGTTAGAACGGGTCCTGGCTGGCGAGAGAGCCCTGGTCTGGTTAGAACGGGTCCTGGCTGGCTGGCCCAGTTAGAACAGGGTCCTGGCTAGCTGGCTGTCTGGCTGGCGAGAGAGCCCTGGCCTGGTTAGAACGTGTCCTGGCTGGCTGAGAGAGTGCCCTGGCCTGGTTAGAACGGGTTGTCGTGTCACCACGGAAAAATGAAAACAGTTACATGAAGTTGTACTATTGACTGCCCCACCCACTGCCTTACTGGAGGCATTTAGGATCACTCACACAAACACCTTAGTTTACAACCAAGGAACCTGTACACAGCCGCCGGTTTCTTTACCTCCCACCCACATTTCTCTCTTTTCTCCCTCCCTCCGCTCATGACGAGCGAAGGAATAGAAAAGGACGTGTCAGGACATGAGCAGGACCGCCCCCCCAACACACCTGCAGCACACACAGGCTGAGAGGAAAAACATACTGTAGCACTAGTCTAGCAACACCTCCAAATGCAGTCAACTGATTGGACGAAGAGGATTAGCATACAGGTGTCTCTGGCTGAAGGAGATACTGGTGTGACTGACTGATTGGAATTTTGAGGGTGCCTCTTGTTTTGTTTTGTTTACTGAATTCCTGTGTGAAAGAAATGAAATGGGGAGGGTTCAGAGAATGTAGGCTGGTTCTTCATGTAGCCACTACCGGGCTGGTAGGGCCCAACAGAGCAAAACAATTTTAGCAGCACGTTGTATTCTCACATGGGCAGAGGGCACATAAGCTCTGCACGTAGACAAAATTAGAACGTTTTAGCGCCACAAATAAATGGACCGTTCCCAGCTCCACACACTCAATGCGTGCGTGGCTGGTAGCCTTATGTAACATGCTGACTAGACCTGGCGCGCATGCATGTTGATTTTGTCCATCCACACTGGTGTTTTGCGGGTACTATTTAATGACGCTGCCAGTTGGACTTGAAGAGTCTGTCTCAAAACTAGACACTAATGTACTCCTCTTGCTCAGTTGTGCACAGGGGCCTCCCACTCCTCTTTCTATTCTGGTTAGAGCCAGTTTGCGCTGTTCTGTGATGGGAGTAGTACGAGATCTTCAATTGGAATGGAATAGCCTTCATTTCTCAGAACAAGAATAGACTGACGAGTTTCAGAAGAACGTTTTGTTTTTGGCCATTTTGAGCCTGTAATCGAACCCACAAATCTGATGCTCCAGATAGTTAACTAGTTTAAAGAAGGCCAGTTTTATTGCATCAGTTTAACTGTGCTAACAATTGCAAAAGGGTTTTCTAATGATCAATTAGCTTTATAAAATTATAAACTTGGATTAGCAAACAACGTTCCACTGGAACACAGGAGTGAAGGTTGCTGATAATGGGCCTCTGTACACCTGTGTAGATAATCCATAAAATAATTAGCCGTTTCCAGCTACAATAGTCATTTACAACATTAACAATGTCGACACTATTTCTGATCAATTTTATGTTAAAAATGGACAAAAAAGAACATGCTTTTCTTTCAGAAACAATGACATTTCTAAGTGACCCCAAATTTTTGAACAGTAGTGTATAAGAAATCATTTTACCAATATGTTAATTTCAGAACAAAACACAGTTGCCCAAGTGCTTGAGAGCCACAGACACCAAAATGTTAATAAAAAATATTTACTACTTCAGGCAACGGGAGAAGGGAATCCCTAGAATGTCTATTCTTACCAGCCACATTGGCGGGTGGTCACACAGCATTTGGGAGCATACATTTTTTTGTTTGTCATCTCTGAAAAATAATCTCAACTAGTGGTGAAAAGCAGGGTGGGGTACAGTTGTAGGTTCAAACGATGGAGACCTTACTGGAAAAGTTCTAAAACACACTGTTAACATTACAAAACATGTTTATGCGTCCTCTTTAATTCATCTTGATTAATGATTTTTTTTAAAGAATCCATCAAAGGTTGTAGCTAGAGATGGGTTTTTTTGCATTGGAAGAGTCTCAAATCGACCGCATCCGCCTATGTCATACTTCCGCATCTGCTGTCAAAGGTGGCAGAGTTACAGCGGTGTTTGTCAGACCATGAGACATCACGAAAATCTGTCAACCACTTTGTGTAGCCGTTAGCAATGATGCGAATAAAAATAAAATAAGACTTCTGGTAGATGGAAAGGTTTTCCTAAAAAAAAACTCAAAATAAAACGTTAACTACAGTAGCCTATGCCTACCTGGCAGCACCATTAATTTCTGCATCAATCCAGTGGCCATTTGTTTTGCAAACTACAGAACCTGCTAACCAAACAGCGCTAAGTGCAAGCACACTTGAATTAAAGTGTAACTACAATAAAAACAATAAATTACAAGAATGTAGATTTTTCCAGACCTCAAGTGGTGCCCTGATGTGGTTTAAGCATTCTTGTAGATTTAGAACATACAATGTTTTTCTATTAAAAAAAAAGTGTGCTTTTGAGAGCCTCTGGGAAATCAGTATTTTGTAGTGGTATCATTTTGGTATTGAGTATTGTTACAGTATCAAGTAAAGCGATACTAAACCTGGTATCGAAGTCATAATTCTGGTATCTTGACAACACTACCCATTCCAGGAGCCTGCCTGTCTTCATTCTATGAGTGCCTTAGAATCCTTCCTTGAGCTCCCAGGTTGGTTCACCAAACCAAATCAAGTTATATATACACAGCACATGTCAGAATGCAATATGCTTTACAGAGAAAAAAAAAATAAATAAATAAAAGCTGAAATATTTACTACAAAACATAAGAAAAAAAAAAGATTAAAAAAACACCAGTAACGCCTCAAAATCGCCGGGACTCACAACACTGGCCTGTGGAGAGAAAGGTTACATGCAATTGGCACTGGTCAATTCTTAGGTGCCGATACAATATGTATTGCAATTTGATAATGTGATTTTATTGTGATTCAATGTTTTAAACATATTGCTCCCCATGTCTGCTGCAGAAGGACAAGAGAGAGCCATGAGAAAACTAGTTTTGATAGTGAGTCAAAAAAATACATTGTCAAAAATAATATCCTTATATGTAACCGTATCAATTTGTTGTGTCACAGTTGGAACATTCACCTGTCCCAGGTCAGAGTGATTTGAACATTCTCTTAAAAGGAACACCAGGTCACTGTTGATGTGTTGTATCCTGAGTAGAACAAACAGATTTCACCACAGGTTCTTTACTAAACCACTAGCGAAAATCAACCTACCCCCAGTGACAAAGGGGGAGAGAAAACCACCCCGTCCAAGTGACTGATTTTTTATTTATTTAAGCTTTATTTAAGTCAGTTAAGAACAAATTCTTATTTAAAATGACAGCCTACACCGGCCAAACTCGGAAGACCTTGGGCCAATTGTGTGCTTCCCTATTGGACTCCCAATCACGGGCCGGTTGTGATACACTCTGGATTCTAACTAGGTTGTCTTTAGTGACACCTCTAGCACTGAGATGCAGTGTCTTAGATCACTGAGCCACCTGGGAGCCCTGAAAGGAAGAGTGAAAGTAAAAGAGAGGAACAAATCAACACTAATGACCAAAAGTATGTGGACACCTGCTCATCAAAAATCTCATTCCAAAATCATGGGCATTAATATAGAGTTGGTCCCCCCTTTGCTGCTATAACAGCCTCCACTCTTCTGGGAAGGCTTTCCACTAGATGTTGGAACATTGCTGCTGGGACTTGCTTCTATTCAGCCACAAGCATTGGTGAGGTCAGGCACTGATGTAGGCCAGTCAAGATTTTCCACATCGATTGAGAAACCATTTCTGTATGACCCTTGCTTTGTGCACGGGGGCAATGTCATGATGAAAAAGGAAATGGCCTTCCCCAAACTGTTGCCACAAAGCTGGAAGCATACAATGACATTCTAGATGATTCTATGCTGTAGCGTTAAGATTCCCCTTAACTGGAACTAAGGGGCCTAGACCAAACCATGAAAAACAGCCCTAAAAACATTATCACTCCTCCACTAAATGTTACAGTTAGCACTATGCATTCAGGCAGGTAACGTTCTCCTGGCATCTACCAAACCCATATCAGTCCATCAGACTGCCAGATGGTGAAGCGTGATTCATCACTCCAGAAAACGCATTTCCACTGCTCCAAAATGGTGGTGCTTGGCATTGCGCATGGTGATCTTAGGCTTGTGTGCGGCCATGGAAACCCATTTCATGAAGCTATTGTGCCAACGCTGCTTCCAGAGGCAGTTTGCAATAAGCTACCACTTCACAGCTGAGCAGTTGCTGCTCCTAGACATTTCCACTTCACAATAACAGCACTTTGTTGACCGGGGCAGCTCTAGCAGGGCAGAAATTTTACAAACTGACTTGGAATCCTATGACGGTGCCACGTTAAAGTCATGAGCTCTTCGGTATGGCCATTCTACTGCCAATGTTTGTCTATGGAGATTGCATGGCTGTGTGACCGATTTTATACATCCGTCAGCAACAGGTGTGGCGGAATGAGCCGAATCTACTAATTATAAAAAGGTGTCCACCAATGTTACCTCTAAGCTGAGTGCTTGCGTGGGCGCGCAGTAGCCCAAGACAAGAGCGCAGAAGAAATATCAGCCCACAGAGAGAAGAACGAGATCTAGAGTGTTCCCTGTTAACACGCAATTTTTACCTTTACTGTGGCAATTGTGATCGAGTCAACGCAATATTAGCCACTTTCAATGCAACATACCGAAACAAAACAAACTATTCAAGAGATTTTGTTTAAGCAGGTAAGAGTAGGATTCTATATTCTACAGACCAGTGCAGCATAACCAATCAGAGCTGCAGTAGACCTAGACGCAAAAAAACAATTGCCATACATGGTGGATAAACAGGTTAATGTCATGCCCTGCATGTTTTTTCTCAAAACGTCTCATGGAATGTAGACCTACATTAAACACCACATATTGGCTGCCACTGTAGACAATGATAGAACAGCCATTTCAATGTTAATGCATCCCATAACATTTTTTCTCCATTGTTTTTGATGTTGGCCACTCTGGTAGGCCTACATTATGAACAAATAGCCATAGTAGCCTACTTGGCCACTTAGCAGGTACAGCCTCAGTGTTCACAGAACATTAGTGTCATACACACACACACACACACACATACATACATACATATATATATGTATGTATGTATGTGTGTGTAGTTTGCAACACGTGAGGCTAGAGAACTCTACTAATGTATTTAAAAGCTAACAAACACCTTATTTACATAAGTATTCAGAGATAGGGAAGTTACATGTCTACAGGGTTTTGTTTGAACTTTCACTTAATTTAAGATCGTAAAAAAATTGTTAAGAATGCATTTTTCATAACTGCACGCCTGCACACACCATTTAAGCCTTATGGTTCGCACTTAGAACAAGTTGTCATATAACCAGACAGAACCAAGAGATTTAATATTAACACAGAGGGAGAGCTGTGGCAGTCAGGTTTGTGTGTGTGCACGTGTTGTGATTGACAGCCAACAACTATATAATGCATCATAATCCTATGATAAGACCAATGACCTTCAAAATGTAGCCTTGAACCAACTAATCAAGTCATTCATCCATGGCCTGGCAAAGGGTTAACACTTGGCTTAACCCATGTAAATCACAACCTTTGGATCGAAGCATTTAGCTACACCCGCAACAGCATCTGCTAAATATGTGATTTGAAAACTCCAGATACCACTCAAAACAGATATAACAGGGAATGCTGTTACCATAATGGCAGGCGGGTATCTCTGGGGAGGCGACAGACAGGAGCTCAAGCGGGGCCAGCTCCTGTCCCTTCAGTTGTGATCAGAGGAGCAGCGGTGCATCTTTTAAAAATATTAACACTGACAAGCAGGAGACGCAGCACGAGGAGGCGCAGGTATAGAGAAAAGAGAGAAGCTTCTGTAGTGTTGGGTAAAGACTTAGGCACAGATCAAGGACTTAGCATCCTGTCCAGGGGGTGTACTTGTACATCAAGCTGCCTCACGCTACAGAAAGAGCAGATTGACCCAAAGGGCAGAAGCCTTTTTGGCTTGAACAAGGCTTACCTACAGATCTAAGACCAGCTTAACTTCCACATATCCTAACTCAGTGTTTTCCATTAGTCGGCTAATTAGCCGGTTACACACTCATTTTCAGCCGGGCTACATTTTCACTTTCATATTAACTAGGCTACTTGTCATTCAATTCACTAGTCCTGCTAATTCACTGGGAATAAACAATAAGCATCTTCTAGCAATCTATTGAGAGGATAGGCATCAGTCAGTCACAAAACGAGTGATGACAGGAAAAACACAGAGAGAAAGCATGAGTTTTAACTAAAAAATCTGTCCAAAATAAGCCCAATGTGTTTCTATAGGCTTATGCTTATTTTGGACCTAAGCTTGTCACCTGCCTTCCCTCCTTTGGGACAACAACTCCCATTGTTAGGGCGGAGACATGAGCATCTCGTCATTATATACAGATCTCTGGTTGCAGTCTAATTTTTATTTATTTTTTTTACATGGAGGGGCGAGAGTATGATACTTGTGAATTTTCAAGTACCATGGAAGTGGTAACGGAGTCGAAACCCACAACTTATTGTTTCACACATTCATTTAGGCCCATTTTCTTTATTGCACATTTCACATAGCCAGCAACAGGGGGTTGTGGCGCATAGTAAGCTATTTACACTGCGTTGATTGACAACTTAACAGCAAGTGTTAACTAGTTTATAAAAAGGTGACTGAATAAAGTCGATCTCTTATATCCCTTTGCCATCCATAAATCATGCGACGTGGTTAAATGTCCATGGTGTCGCAACGGGACAAGTAAACAATTTTAGCCGATTATCTGACAACAAATTATATAAACATTTGATGAAGATGGTGAATCATCACTGCAGGAACAATATGTAGTGGAGAGCATCATTCTGGTCTAAATATAATTAGGGCCATTGCGGAATCCAGGTTTAAAACGGAATTCAACAATATTCAAAAATGTATTGAACATTTACTAAAATTGCCAAAGTTTATCATCATAAGACATGAACAAAATGCTTCCCCAAAAACCTTCTCAATTAAATGTTAACTAAAAAGTAGCCTATGCTTACCAGGCAGAAATATTATTTTCATCAAGCCAGTGGGTATTCAATTTGCAAACTGTACCTGAACGTGCACTACTAAAACACAGCTAAGCAGCACATTGCTAGGTGTGCATTTGAATTAAAGGCCAATTACATCCAAAAATCAACAAAACCCTCAAAACTAAACTTTAGATTAAGATAGTGGGATATTTACTTAATTTTTCAGTTTTAATAAAATGCATAATTTGAAGAACATCATTGTGATGCATCTTGCAGCAAAAATGGAAATAAAACTAATCTCAAGAGAAGACAGGTTAAAATGTTCTCCTACATTGGAATTAATCAACTTTGTCATTTAAATTGTAAAGTAATTCTTTCTACACAATACCACAACCAGTTGTTCCAATTTGGGAGGTAAACTCAATAAAAAGTATTCAATAATTTCACTGTGTATTTCAGATGGAATTAATGCATTAGATGGTACCAGAGGCAACCAAAATAGAGGGCAGGCATATAAAAGGCCACTGCTGAGAGCAGACAAAGTGGTGGCAACGCAATGGTAGCAAAAGACATGTCTAAGGCTTGTTCTAAAAACAAAAACAAAAAAGTCAGCCACCACATATCACCACAGATTCTAGACCACCAAAAATAACAGCAAAACACGCTTGTGTCTACAAAACGTGTCAACACCAAACTAAATTTGTCAACGCCGTTGCAAGAGAGCTAGCGTACAATAGTACTATTGAGTGCTATGTTTTGGACCAGATTCTGTCTAACTTGGGAGATGGCTGCTGTAAACCATCACAATAGAAGATCATGTAACAAGCAGGTGGGAGCAGGTATCAATAGGTGTCAGTGCTGGCTAGTCCACAGTGCCCTCTTTATAACAAGAGTAAATACAGAAAACAGCCAATAACAGCAGAATAATACCCAGCGTCAAAGGGGTGTAGGGAGACGCTACAGAATCATGTATCCAGTGGTTCAATTTAGGATTAAGTGTGGTGTAATCTGATCCCAGACCTGTGGGCCTACCTTGAGTGTCCATAAGAGGACATAGTGGAGAGAGAGAGCAGAGTGGATTTCAGGCGCAGCGAGTGCACAGCACCCCCTCCAACACATGCACCAAACCAGAGGTTAGTGATCCCTCTCTTAATCACCCCAGCCAGAGCCCCAGGGGCATAAAGACATTTAAATGGGCTAATCCGTTACACCAGGCAGACTAGAACACACTACAAGCTCATTAATGCCACCTTTCAACAGACACAGGCATCCTGTGGTCAAACCGGGCCAGGCGCCAGCTACATAGACAGCTCCCTGCCCCCCCTTGGGACCCCTGCCTAGCCTCATGTTACTGTACCTGCCACGGCTAGTCTCAGCTTTCTCAGTTACGGTAACCAAGGCTGAAGACTTCCCTTGTTGTCACGCTCATCTTTCTTTATGCTGCTAATAGAGAGGGGAACCTTCCTCTGTGTGCCAAATGTCACACCATCTAGCGAAGTGTCAGTTGTGCCACAGACACCACGCATCAGTTTCCCATACAAAAGACACTTTCACTACGACAAAATATGCAATTCTGGCTACAACTATAAAGGACCACAGCAATGTCTAGTACCATCCAGCATTCAGAAGACATGACTATCAGTGTTCAAAGCAGACAATTCAGTTGCAGCATTTGTGAGCAAACATTTGTTTTCACGATGACTCTCACCATGTTTACTGCCAATCCAAGCCCCAGGGAGAGAGATCAACACTTCCCAAGCCTGATCAGTTTTGTAAATGTTCTGTGGCTGTGTCTCAAATGGAGCTGATAAAATTGTAGAGTAAGGAGTAGGCCAGGGTGATTTGAGATGCACCCTGTGCTCAAGGCCAACCTAAGCGTATACTGTAGAACAGAAGACATACAGACAGGGAGTGGGGTGTGATACCGGTATGTGTGGCATGGAATCTGGTAAATGCGGCCCTCCCTGCCTGGATGTCAAAAGGCTTGCCCTTGGCATCAGGCTGTATACATGTAGGCTGGCTGAAGGGAGCTATTTCCAGAGCGGCTCCAGCTTTGTACGTCAATTACCTTTGTAATAAAGCAGTTCAGTGTGACCCATCAGGGTTGTCACGATACCAGTATCACCATACTATCGCAGAAATTTATTTATTTTACCTTTAAAATAAACAAATTCTTATTTACAATGACAGCCTACCGGTGAACAGTGGGTTAACTGCCTTGTTCAGGGGCAGAACGAAATACTTTTACCTTGTCAGCTCAGGGATTTGATCCAGCAACCTTTCGATTACTGGCCCAGCGCCCTAACCACTAGGCTACCTACCGCCAGGTATTCTCAGGACTGAATTTCCTGAGAAAAACAGGTCCTGATGTTGGAGACAAATAGCCTGATGTCACCCAGAATCACATTTCTTTTCCAAGCTAGAGCACACAATATTTAACATCTTTTGTTTTTTTTTCTCAAAACAGTTTAGTCTGCTTTGCGTTTTCCTTTTTGACATGGATAATGGCATCGTGACAAACCTACTAAATATGCTAACAATGTCCTACAGGAAATGGTTTTAGTCAGTCAATTGATAGATCATTTTTATGATATACAGTGCATTTGGAAAGTTCAGACCCCTTGACTTTTTCAAAATGTTACATTACAGCTTTATTTATAATATGGATTCAATATATATTTTTTAATCAATCCCCATAATGACAAAGCGAACAGGTTTAGACATTTTTGCTAATGTATTTAAAAGCTAACACCTTTACATAAGTATTCAGATCCTTTGCTAAGAGAATCGAAATTGCATCCTGATTCCATTGCTCATCCTTGAGATGTTTCTACAACTTGATTCAACTGTGGTAAATTAAATTGATTGGACATGATTTGGAAGTGCGTGTCAGAGCAAAAACCAAGCCATGAGGTGAAAGGAACTGTCTGTATAACATTTCGGCAGCATTGAAGGTCCCCGAGAACAGTGTCCTCCATCATGCTTAAATGGAAGAGACTCTTCCTAGAGCTGGCCGCCCAGCCAAACTGAGCATTCGGGGGAGAAGGGCCTTGGTCAGGGAGGTGACCAAGAACCTGATGGTCACTGACAGAGCTTTAGAGTTCCTCTGTGGAGATGGTAGAGCCTTCCAGAAGGACAACCATCTCTGCAGCACGCCACCAATCAAGCCTTTATAAAAGAGTGTCAAGCGTCACGTCTGGAGGAAACCCGGCACAGCTCATCACCTGGCCCATACCATCCCTACGGTGAAGAATGGAGACAGCATCATCCTGTGGGGATATTTTTCAGCGGCAGGGAGACTACAGTCGTGGCCAAAGGTTTTGAGAATGACACAAGTATTGGTCTCCACAAAGTTTGCTGCTTCAGTGTTCTTAGATCGTTATGTCAGTAGTTACTATGGTACACTGAAGTATAAATACAAGTATCAAAGGCTTTCATTGACAATGACATTCAGTTTATGCAAAGAGTCAATATTTGCAGTGTTGACCCTTCTTTTTCAAGACCTCTGCAATCCACCCTGTCATGCTGTCAATTAACTTCTGGGCCACATCCTGACTGATGGCAGGCCATTCTTGCATAATCAATGCTTGGAGTTTGTCAGAAGTTGTGGGTTTTTGTTTGTCCACCTGCCTCTTGAGGATCGACCACAAGTTCTCAGTGGGATTAAGGTCTGGGGAGTTTCCTGGCCATGGAAGTTTTGTTCCCCGAGCCACTTCGTTATCACTTTTGCCTTATAGCATGGTGCTCTATCATGCTGGAAAAGGTATTGGTCATTGCTCTCGGAGGATGTGTTGGTACCATTCTTTATTCATGGCTGTGTTCTTAGGCAAAATTGTGTGAGCGAGCCCACTCACTTGGCTGAGAAGCAACACCACACATGAATGGTCTGAGGATGCTTTACTGTTGGCATGACACAGGACTGATGGTAGCGCTCACCATGTCTTCTCCAGACAAGGTGTTTTCCAGATGGCCCAAACAATCGGAAAGGGGATTCAGAGAAAATGACTCTACCCCAGTCCTCAGCAGTCCAATCCCTGTACCTATTGCAGAATATCAGTCAGTCCCTGATTTTGTTTTACAGGAGAGAAGTGGCTTCTTTGCTGCCCTTCTTGACACCAGGCCATCCTCCTCACTGTGCGTGCAGATGCACTCACACCTGCCTGCTGCCATTTCTGAGCAAGCTCTGTATCCAGCAGCTGAATCAACTTTAGGAGACAGTCCTGGCACTTGCTGGACTTTCTTGGCCTCACCTGTGTTAACGAGACAATCACTGACATGGCAGCTGGTCCTTTTGTGGCAGGGCTGAAATGCAGTGGAAATGTTTTTGGGGGATTAAGTTCATTTTCATGGCAAAGAGGGACTTTGCAATTAATTGCAATTCATCTGATCACTCTTCATGACATTCTGGAGTATATGCAAATTGCCATCATCAACATTGAGGCAGAAAACTTTGTGGAGACCAATACTTGTCATTCTCAAAACTTTAGGCCACGACTGTTGTCAGGATAGAGGGAAAGATGAACAGAGCAAAGTATAGAGAGGTCCTTGATGACAACCTGCTCCAGAGTGCTCAAGACCTCAGACTGGGGTTCACCTTCCAACAAGACAACAACCCTAAGCAAACAACCAAGAAAATACAGGAGTGGCTTCGGGACAAGTCTCTGAATGTCCTTGAGTGGCCCAGCCAGAGCCCTGACTTGAACCCGATCTAACATCTCTAGAGAGACCTGACACTCCCCATCAAACCTGACAGAGCTTGAGAGGATCTGCAGAGAAGAATGGGAGAAACTCCCCAAATACAGGTGTGCCAAGCTTGTAGCGCCATACCCAAGAAGACTCGAGGCTGTAATCGCTGCAAAAGGTGCTTCAACAAAGTACTGAGTAAAAGGCCTGAATACTTACGTAAATGTCAAATTTCCATTATTTATTTTTAATAAATTTGCAAACATTTTGAAAAACCTGTTTTTGCTATCATTACGGGGTACTGTGTGTAGATTGATGAGGGGAAAAAAAACTATTGAATCACAATTGAATAAAGCTGTAACTTAACAAAATGTGGAAAAAGTGATGGTCTGAACACTTTCCAAATGCACTGTATAGTCCAAGCAATGTTCAGTAATTAAAACTGAGTAGGCACTGGTACTTTAGATGTATTTCCATCTATAGCTACTTTACAAGTGCATGAACAAATAGTTCAACTCCTAAGTAGGTATGTCTAAGCTTACCTGTTACAATACTCTTGACACACTGGGTGTGTGCAAACTGCCTAAAATAAATATCAATCATCTTTTCTACATACTTTATATTGTGTTTTAGACGTTTAAGTTAAAGCGTTTTTCCATCACAATTATTTTTTTTTTACAATTTCAGCGACTCAAGAAAACAGTTCTTCCAGCCCAAGGATTTCATTGCCAGAAAAATCCCTGGTGATGCTAGATAGTTATGACTGGCACAGCTGTTCAAGTAAACTTCCTTCCCAAATGCATTTCCTGCAGTTCACTTGTCTCTGAATTGTTGTAGTGTTACAGAAATCTAAACATATGTTTGCCTTGGTTTGAGTGTGAACTACTAGCTAGTGTGCTAGACATGGTTGGTGGTCGCTGGTTCGAATACCCGAGCCGACAAGGTTAAAAACCTGTCAGTGTCCTTGAGCAAGGCACTTACCCTAATTTGCTCCAGGGGCGCCGTACTACTATGGCTGAACCTGTAGGTAGGCAGTCATTGTAAATATTAATTTGTTAACTGACTTGCCTAGTTAAATAAATAAAAATACATTACCCCCTCTTCCGATGAGAACCCTCCCCCGAACTAGCAACTGGTGATACGTGCACTCAAGACCAATACCTCAACCATGTCTCAAAATATGTCATTGTCTCGATTTCGCCACCTGGGATATCAAATTGGACAGCGTTGTTGCCGTACACTCGGTAGTGTGCTTGAGGCCGTGGCAAAAGGAGACCAGTGCATTCGGGTAACGTTATCGAGTTACACCTGTCCGTCAACGGTAGGACCGACCAAAACTCAGTACATCCAATCCAGACAGCGACGTTTCCAGTACAACACTGCGTAGCTAGGCTAACGTTAGCTATATATGAACAAGGGCAAGTAAGGTATCTAGGAGCAATGAGTAAACCTAAACCTCATTGGGTACTGTAGAACGTCATCTAACTACCTACCAATTAGCAAACAGGCTAATTCGATGTGGCTAGCAAGCTTGCTTGGTCGGCTAATTAATATCGAGGACAAAAAGATAGACACAAGCAACGGGTCTTGTAAAAATCGGCCGCTGCGTGTGTAACTAATGTTAACCAACAACGTTGACTAGCCCCTTCGTCTGTCAAGCCATGAAACTATCGACCCTGCTAACGTTATGCTAACAAGCCGACCACAAGCAATGCAGTTCAGTTGGGTGGATAACTATATATAAAAAAATAAATAACCGGTTATTATCGTTGAATACTTTGGATTAGTTGGTTGGCTGAAACTACAATACCTCCTTGTAGATACGTTAACACCGTTAGTTAGCTCGCGTCCGTTACGTTACCGTGCGTGGTTAGTTTGCTTGCTAGGTAAGCTAACGTTAGCTTACTATAACTAGCTACCGGCGTTACGCAGGAAACGGGCAGCTGACTCGCTAACGTTAGCTGGCTAGCTGTTATCGATGTTAAGGTTTTTTCGATAAAAAAAACTAATACTCGTTCGCTATTAATGTTTCGTTTAACTTGGACCTTGGGGTTTTGCCAACATTATTTGTAGATCATGTCGTTCTCCAACTCTGCAGCTTCGCCTAACGTTATTTAGTTGCCATATCCCCGCGTTACCAGGCTAGCCATAGATAGTTACTTTCTTCCCAATAAAACTGACTCTGTAGCAAAATAGTTATCTGGGTTGTATAACGATATGAACAAGCGTTCTTACTTACAAAGAGCAGGTTGAACATTGAAAACCAGTGACTATCCCGGAGAATGTTGATAGAGGACAGTAACTGCTGTCAGATCTCTTTTTAGTTTCTCTTCAAATGTGGGTGAGCGCTCAGTCACATCGGAACTGTTGGGAGGAGTTTCAAGGTGGTAATCTCGTTAGCGTCAATTTATACTCAAGAAACCCCAGTTACAATCATGTTGAACAAATGTGCTATTTTTGCTCATATTAAAGGGGAATCCTCGAGAGATATAATGTTTATTTCAGGTTGAGCAGTAGTAATGCCGCGTTCATGTGCTAGTCGGAACCTCTGGTTGTAGTTATACATGTGCCGCGTTCAACGAATCAGCAAATCGGAAATTTCCGCGTTTTCTAGTTCCGACTATAAATTGACATTTTGGTCAACGTCTCATCATCGCCCATCGGAGTGATGAGCAACAGGAATCAAGAGCTGGTAAATTGAGACGTTGAGAGTGTTCGAGCGGATAATTTTTGTAAAGTCTGGCCATGGTTGGTCACCGCCTTTCAAAGTACGTGACCGAACCCTTACGAAAAAGCACTATAGCATTCTTATACGAAAATGTACGTTTTTATAATACCCTTTAGTTAGCTTATAGTATGCTATGATATATTATTTTACTAAGAAAATACTATAAAATGATTATAGGAGACTCTATATGATGTATTTTTGACCTATGATTACTTCAAAATATCCAATAAGATTCCAATAGTATCAATATTATGCAGTATCTCTATAATTTTCTTAGGAATTTAAGCATGAAGCATTTAGCGTTCCTTATTTTCTATAGTATTCCCCTTAAGTTATTGAAAGCATTCCTATAGGCTATTCCTGTCGAGTTTGTAGTAGTAAAATAGTGATGAAAATTATTGAAGAAAAACATTTCCTGCAAGCAAAAAAAGAAAGCCAAACAATATTTATTTTACATACAGTTGAAGTCGGAAGTTAATATACACTTAGGTTGAAGTCATTAAAACTCATTTTTCAACCACTCCACAGATTTCATGTTAACAAACTATATTTTTGGCAAATCGGTTTGGACATCTACTTTGTGCATGACACAAGTAATTCGTCCAACAATTTTTTACAGACAGATTATTTCACTTATAGTTCATTATATCACAATTCCAGTGGGTCAGAAGTTTACATACACAAAGTTGACTGTGCCTTTAAATAGCTTGGAAAATTCCAGAAAATGATGTCATGGCTTTAGAAGCTTCTGATAGGCTAATTGACATAATTTGATTCAATTGGAGGTGTACCTGTGGATGTATTTCAAGGCCTACCTTCAAACTCAGTACCTCTTTGCTCGACATCATGAGAAAATCAAAAGAAATCAGCCAAGACCTTCGAAAATGAATTGTAGATCTCCACATGTCTGGTTCAACCATGGGGGCAATTTCCAAATGCCTGAAGGCACCACGTTCATATGTACAAAACAATAGTACGCAAGTATAAACACAATGGGACCACAGCCGTCATACCGCTCAGGAAGGAGACGCGTTCTGTCTCCTAGAGATTAACGTACTTTGGTGAGAAAAGTGCAAATCAATCCCAGAACAACAGCAAAGGACCTTGTGAAGATGCTGGATGAAACATTTACAAAAGTATCTATATCCACAGTAAAACAAGTGCTATATCGACATATCCTGAAAGGCTGCTCAGCAAGGAAGAAGCCACTGCTCCAAAACAGCCATAAAAAAGCCAGACTACGGTTTAAAACTGCACATGGGGACAAAGATCGTACCTGTTGGAGAAATGTCCTCTGGTCTGATGAAACAAACATAGAACTGTTTGGCCACAATAACCATTGTTATGTTTGGTGGAAAAAGGGGGAGCCTTGCAAGCCGAAGAACACTATCCCAACCGTGAAGCACTGGGGTGGCAGCATCATGTTGTGCGGGTGCTTTGCTGCAGGAGGGACTGGTGCACTTCACAAAATAGATGGCATCATGAGGAAGGAAAATTATGTGGATATATTGAAGAAACATCTCAAGACATCAGTCAGGAAGTAAAAGCTTGGTCGCAAATGGGTCTTCCAAATGGACAATGACCCCAAGTATACATCCAAAGTTGTGGAAAAATGGCTTAAGGACAACAAAGTCAAGGTATTGGAGTGGCCATCACAAAGCCCTGACCTCAATCCTATAGAACATTTGTGGGCAGAACTGAAAAAGCGTGTGCGAGCAAGGAGGCCTACAAACCTGACTCAGTTACACAAGTTCTGTCAGGAGGAATGGGCCAAAATTCACCCAACCTATTGTGGGAAATTTGTGGAAGGCTACCCGAAACGTTTGACCCAAGTTAAACGATTTAAAGGCAATGATACCAAATACTAATTGAGTGTATGTAAACTTCTGACCCACTGGGAATGTGATGAAAGAAATAAAAGCTTAAATAAATCAATCTCTCTACTATTATTATGACATTTCACATTCTTCATAAAAGTGGTGATCCTAACTGACCGTCAGTAGATGATGCCTGGTTGTTCTTTAAAAGTGCTTTCCTCACCATCCTAAATAAGCATGGCCCTTTAAAAAAAAAATTAGAACTAAGAATAGATATAGCCCTTGGTTCACCCCAGACTTGACTGCCCTTGACCAACACAAAAACATCCTGTGGCGCACTGCATTAGCATCGAATAGCCCCCGTGATATGCAACTTTTCAGGGAAACCAGGAACAAATATACAGTCAGTTAGAAAAGCAAAGGCCAGCTTTTTTAAACAGAAATTTGCATCCTGTAGTACTAATTCCAAAAAGGTCTGGGACACTGTAAAGTATATGGAGAATAAGAGCATCTCCTCCCAGTTGCCCACTGCATTGAGGCTAGGAAACACTGTCACCACCGATAAATTCACAATAATCGAACATTTCAACAAGCATTTTGCTACGGCTGGCCATCCTTTCCACCTGTCTACCTCTACCCCGGCCAAAATTGTTGCAACCCCTATTACCAGCCTGTTCAACCTCTCTTTTGTATCGTCTGAGATCCCTAGAGATTGGAAAGCTGCCGCGGTCATCCCCCTCTTCAAAGGGGAGACACTCTAGACCCAAACTGTTATAGACCTATATCCATCCTGCCCTGCCTTTTCTAAAGTCTTTGAAAGCCAAGTAAATAAACACTGACTTCTTCGAATCCCACCGTACCTTCTCTGCTATGCAATCTGGTTCCCGAGCTGGTCATGGGTGCACCTCAGCTACGCTCAAGGTACTTAACGATATCATAACCGCCATCGATAGAAGACAGTACTGCAGCCGTCTTCATCGACCTGGCCAAGGCTTTCGACTCTGTCAATCACCGCATTCTTATTGGCAGACTCAACAGCCTTGGTTTCTCAAGTGACTGCCTTGCCTCTTTTTCCAACTACTTCTCAGACAGAGTTCAGTGTGTAAAATCGGAGGGCCTGCTGTCCGGTCCCCTGGCAGTCTCTATGGGGGTGCCACAGGGTTCAATTCTTGGGCCAACCCTTTTCTCTATATACATCAACGATGTCGCTCTCACTGCTGGTGACTCTCTGATCCATGTCTACGCAGACACCATTCTGTATACATCTGGCCCCTCTCTGGACACTGTGTTAACTAACCTTCAAACAAGCTTCAATGCCATACAACACTCCTTCCGTGGCCTCCAACTGCTCTTAAATGCTAGTAAGACTAAATGCATGCTTTTCAATAGAACATTGCCCGCACCCGCCCACCGGGCTATCATCACTACTCTCGACGGGTCTGACTTAGAATATGTGGACAACTACAAATACTGTTGTGTAATTTCCAATTCTTTATAGTTATTGTGTAATTTCCAATTCTTTATAGCTCCCTGAATATATTTAGCTCTGTATGTTTCAAGCAGAGACAAGATCTCTTTGTCCTCAGCAGATAAGTGTAGGGTGTAGGCAATCTCCTACCACTCAGCAGGTTGACCGTTGACCAGAGGGATGTCACCAGAGTCAGGAGACTTCCCCAGGGGTAAAGGCTTCCTGTGTACCTCCCATTTTTCTGACTTACAACTAGACATGTATTCTGTGCCAATGTTATCTCCAAATACGGAGAAAACAAGAAATAGCATCAGGAGTTTTGAGACCAGGTTGGAGGAAAATAGAATGGGTGGAGCTGTGATAATTGTGTCTTATGAATAAAAATTTAACAACTTGTACATAAGCCAAGAACTTAGAGATGTACGGGAGTGGTTCCAGCAGGTCACTCGGCTTCGTTGTCTTTTTGCAATAAAGTCTATCTTGCTTCTACAAACTCCAGAATTGCTTTTATTTTTTAGTAAGAGGGAAGAGTTTTTTCCACGACAATACCTAGGCATCTGGTTAGACTTTTAAACTCAACTTCCAGACTCACATTAACCATCTCCAATCCAAAATTAAATCTAGAATCGGCTTCCTATTTCGCAACAAAGCCTCCTTCACTCATGCTGCCAAACATGCCCTTGTAAAACTTAGCATCCTACCGATCCTTGACTTCAGCGATGTAATTTACAAAATAGCCTCCAACACTCTACTCAGCAAATTGGATGTAGTCTATCACAGTGCCATCCGTTTTGTTACCAAAGCCCCATATACTACCCACCACGCGACCTGTATTCTCTCGTTGGCTGGCCCTCACTACATATTCGTCGCCAAACCCACTGGCTCCAGGTCATCTTTATTAGGTAAATCTCTGCCTTATCTCAGCTCGCAGCTCCAGCAGGTATATCTCACTGGCCACCCCCAAAGCCAACACCTCCTTTGGCCGCCATTCCTTTCAGTTCTCTGCTGCCAATGACTGGAACGAATTGCAAAAATCCTTGAAGCTAGAGGTTCCTATCTCCCTCACTAACTTTAAGCATCAGCTGTCAAAGCTGTTTATCGATCACTGCACCTGTATATAGCCCTTCTATAAATAGCCAACCCTACTACCTCATCCCCATATATTTTTTTTCCCGCTCATTTTGCACTCCACACCATCATTTGCACATTCCATCATTCCAGTGTTAATGCTAATCTGCAATTTATTTCGCCACTGGCCTATTTGTCTTCCTAACCTGCATTTTGCACTACATTTGCACTCTGTATATAGATTTTCTATTCTGTTATTGACTGTACGTTAGTTTATTCTCATGTGTAACTCTGTGTTGTTTTTTGTCGCACTGCTTTGCTTTGTCTTGGCCAGGTCGCAGTTGTAAATGAGAACTTGTTCTCAACTGACCTACCTGGTTAAATAAAGGTGAAATAAAAAATAAAAAACCTAAGACAGGGAATTTTTACTAGGATTAAATGTCAGGAATTGTGAAAAATGTAGTTAAAATGTATTTGGCTAAGGTGTATGTAAACTTCCGACATCAACTGTATATGCCAACATGGGTATAGCCAGGTTACTTTTAAAGTTGTGTGAAGTTTTGGGATGGATACTTTTAATTCATTAAAAACATGTTGCATCTTAGTAAAAACAGACCAGTAATATTAATGTAAATTTATTTTTATTTAAAAAAAAACATCTATTACATGATGATTAGAACTTGAAAGGAGGTTGAATGAATCTGTATTCACTTTCTCTAACTGTCTGTCATACTGTGTGTTTTAATTTATAGAGCGCCATATAGGATTATGCAAAACATATTCACAAAACTATTTCCCGTTAACCACTAAAACTATCTAATGGAGTACAGCAAGCAAACAACTTAAAGTCATGGCAGAAAAGACTTCGAGAATGGTTTTATAATTTACTTAAAGGGGTGGTTCATCGAAAAATACTGGATCAGTATTTAGACTTCTGAAAAAAAAATTCAAAATGCGACATTTACGATTTTATCTAGAATGTATGAAAAACTAGATGTATTTACCCTCACTTTATGCAACAAATGTTGTCTCGTCATTGAATTGCCCCAAAACAATCTGTTTTGCTTTAAAACATGTTACAAAAATCAACCTACTAGAGCTAATGTTTTCTTCAGCACTCGAACACACCCATTTTGGTCCACCTAGTTAGATTACCTCCAGCCAAGCCTTGTCCTGACTTACTAGCCCTGTTATAATATAACAAATAGTCAAGGGATGAGGTAATCGGTTGTTTTGTGTGATTGGCTATATCCAATATTGGTCAGACACAGACGTGTGCCCATAGCTTAATGGTGTCATCATTGATTAATCTAATGTCATGTTATGAATAGATAACATATAATGGTAACACCATGTATGAATATGCGTCCAATATCATAAATTATGTTATAATCTGACATTATTTTCTTGTGAAGTCCTCCATTTTGGTCCATGTTACCTTTTAGTGAGACATAAACACCCCCTAGTGGTCAATTGGACTGTCCCTTTATTGTGTGGATTCTTATGAGAAACAGCACAAAGAACATTGAACAAAGAATTGTCAATGTCATTAAAATAACGAAGGAGCTTTTGCCAAATGTGCCAACACTATATAGGCCTACTTGTAACCAAAACACCCATATCAACATAGAATGAGGCTGAGTCCCAGACACCTGCACAGATAGGGCCCAGGGCTGCATTCAGAACAAAAAAACATTCTGCAACGTTCAATGAAACAGAAACCTTTCTGTTCTGAACGACCAGTTGTGGGTTGGGGAATGCTCCGCTGCCCTTTAAATATGTCACTCATTGCTTCCAATCACACCCTGCCACACCCACCAAACTGAGAAAACATACAGTGGTAGACAAAGTACCTAATTGTTATACTTGAGTAAATGTAAAGATGCGTTAATTGAAAGTGACTCAAGTAAAAGTGAAAGTCACCCAGTAAAATACTGCTTGAGTAAAAGTCTAAAAGTATTTGGTTTGAAATATACTTAAGTATCAAAGTAAATGTAATTGATCAAATGTACTTAAGTATCAAAAGTAAAAGTATAAATCATTTCAAATTCCTTATATTAAGCAAACCAGACGGCACGATTTTCTTGCTTTTTAAAATTTACTGATAGCCAGGGCCACACTCCAACACTCAGACATAATTTACAAACAAATAATTTGTGTTTAGTGAGTCCGCCAGATCAGAGGCAGTAGTTCTCTTGATAAGTGTGTGAATTGCACTATTTTCTTTTCTGCTTAGCTTTCAAAATGTAATGAGTACTTTTGGGTGTCAGGGAAAATGTATGGGGGAAAAAAGTAGAATATTTTCATTAGGAATGTAGTGAAGTAAAAGTAAAAGTTGTAAATTAAAGTACAGATACCAAAAAAAACTACTTAAGTCGTACTTTGAAGTTTTTTTACTTAAATACTTTACACCACTGAAAACATACCTCAAAGTCTGTTCAAGAGAGATGATGTCTAGAGAGACTAAATGGTGATTACCAATAAAAGTTACATTGTCTTGGAAGTACTTCTGAGTCGAGAGTTGTCGTCACTTGTGGTCAGGTACAGGGAAGGGGGCAATTAAGAGGCAGCAGAACAAACTCAAATCAAGTAAAAGAATAGCTAGAATATAATTTCGACAGCATAATTAACTAGCTATCTAACCAGCTAACTACTGTAGACAGGGACAGACTGGGCATGAAAAATGGCCCTAGAGTTTTGACTCACCACCACCCACACAAACCACGCCACACTTTATGTAAACAAGATTACTGAACAATATTTATAACAATAACTTTAGTAAAATATATGTAAAATAGAACAAGGGGGACGTGTTTGGCACAATGGCACTGGCAGCAAGCTGGCAAGAATCTCTGGAACCATCTGACCAGTAAAATAAATAATACAGGAAGAAATTTGTTGGTGAAAAGACTGGGGAGTAGGCAAGTCATAGAATAAAATTAAAATAAACATATTTCCTACCTCCTTAAATGAGCAATTTCTCTCAGCAATGCCATCTGTAACCAGATCACTGTTATTAAAACATCTCGCTCAGTAGCCATGAGCATAAAAGCCTCCAGGTACTGTTGAGAGAGTGCTCCTGAGCCTACTCTTGATACATTTCAGAGTAGAGAAGCTCTGCTCGCAGCGACCTGGGTTACTGACAGGGTAAGTAGGAACTTGTAAGCAAAGTCCAGGATGTGTTATGCGTCGGTCAATAGGTTGTACTGACTAAGAATACAGTAGAAACACACTGGACAGTCCTTGCAAGATGAACAGCTCTTGTTCACCATCTCCACCTCATCTTAATTTCCTTCAGGTCCATGATCCTCTAAAGTCCTGGTTGTGTATTCTTCAAATCCTGTTTGTTTTAACCTAGTCCACTGTTCTGCCAGACTCATGAGCTCACTCTGTAATTTGACCACCGTTGCTCTGCTGTCAAATTTGATCAAACATTTGCATAGTTTTTGAAGGGCTGTCTGTGGAAGGCCACTGGCACTGGATGTTAGCTGACTAAAGTTTTTAGGGTCCATAGAAGCAATGTCGGCATACAGAACTCAGAAATCGCAGATGGATGCTATCTATAACTGTATCCAGAATTTGATTATGAACACCAATCCTGTATGCACTCTTTGCCCCAGTAAAAGTCTCATCTTGTGCCATCTCTCCAGGCATGGTTTTCTTTTTTCGAGACCTTTTCGTTGGCAGAGTGGTCTCCAACTCCAGCTCTGTTTCCTGATCCCGTTCCTGCAACTTCCTGTTGGCCCACTGAACAAATGTGTCTGCAGCTGCCTTGACTTTTTCAAATTCTCTTGCCATTCCTTTCAGCTGCTCCTCTGTAGACACAACCATACCATGTCCATTCAACTTGTTTGAAGATATTTTGAGACTGGTGAGGTGACCTGAAATATTCAGAGGAATATCTGAGCTGTAAGTATTGTTTCATTCTTCAGCAACCCCTCAATGTATCCTTGACCCGTGCAGTAGTGTTGATGTTTTCCTGATCTTGTATGGTTAAAAGAGTGTGAAGGACATCAACATACAGACCCTCATCTGGATTTCCAAAAGTTTCAAAGACCTTCTTTAAGGCACTCTCTTTAGCCCACCAGCGTGTCTCTCCAATTGGAGCAAGGCATCTGTGTCTTGGGTCCTTGCTCTCCTTCTCCCAAATGTTCATCCTCTGGTAGGATTCACGGAAGAACACAGCTATGTTGTTAAGGAGAGAAAAAAGTGACCCACTTGCCAAGACACTCTCTGTTGTGTCTGCCAAAACAAGGTTCAAAATGTGTGCATAGCACCACACATGCACTTGATTGGTGGAGCAGGGCAGAGAAGCCTTTATACTGGCCTTGTATACTGGAGGCTCCATCAGTGGAATTGCCAATGCACTTGCTGATGTCAAGCTTCATGTTTTCCAGTACTTCACTCAGTACCTGGACAAAGTATTGTCCAGTGGATGCCTCGCATTTCACCACAGCCACAAGCCTCTCATGGATGACGTTCGTCACATATCTTGACTATGACAGAGTGTTGATCTTGTGTTGTAATGACCTGCGTAGTGTCAATCTGGACTGAGAACATACCAGCTTCCTGAATTTCACTTGCTCTGGTGGCCATTGTGTGTTGGATGGTGGTAATGTGTTATAATAGAGTGATCAGAGAGCCTCTGCCCCCTCTTGACCTAGACTCATGCAGTTTTTTGCTTTTCTCTATGCAGGCAGTGAGATGCTCTCTCATACACAGGTCATACTTTCCCAGCAGAATGATCATCTCTAAAAAGTTGCCATGGTCAATGCTGCTGTCATCTAGTGTATAAGCTGCTTCAGACTGCATGCCTCTGTAGCTCAGAACCCTCTTGCCTATGACTTTAACAACATCTATAATGCGCTCTAGCACTTGCCTTCTTTTGCGCACTTGCTCTCTATGAGCAGACATCTGACTGCCGATGAACAGGCTCTCAATGTTACCTTTGGAGGACCTTAGAAAGTAGGCCTCAGCATAACCTCTATGCATAATGCTCTTCTCATGCTCTTCCACTCTGTGATGGATATGCTTCCAGTCTTCCATTCCATTCATGAAAGGGCTGTTCTCTGTGGGCTTTGCAAATGCCATACAAATGAAGCAGAATAAAGCATGGTTCTCTTCACTGTATGAAAGCCACTTCCTGTTGATCCCATCTTTACAAAAAAATAACTTCTGCACCACAGACTTTTCCCGCTTTTGTTGGGGGTGGAGACTAAAAAACATATCTAGGTCCCCATGACTTGGGCCTCTTAAAATAATAAAAAATTGGGATGGCAGTGGCATCCTGGATCTGGCTCAATCTACATCTGTCCACTGCAGATGCACTATCCTCAACCTGGATGAGTAATTAGTATATTAGTATAATATTATAACATTAAATAAAAGGTATAATGTTAATATAATAGTATAAAGTTAGTATAATATTAATATATTATTTATATAATGTTAGTATATTCATATAATTTCATATAATAGTATACTATATACCACTAGTATAATATTAGTTCCAATTGGACAATACAGCAGTTTAAGAAATACACAACCAACATTTCAAATTTTTGTAGGTTTTGTTACGTCATTAAATCCTTGTACAAGAAAAATGGTCTACATTGGTGGTTAGTCTCTAATTTGTACTAACTTGTCAATAATCATAACCATTCATGCCTAACAATGAGTTCAACATTTCAAATGTTTGCTGTAGCACGTCAACCTTTTTTTAATGTCCCGCCCCATCCAGGCTCAAGGGACTTCAACCTCTTCTCTCTCCTCTTTTCAGCACCACCTTTACGTTTTTTCTCTTTTTGTTTGTCCATCTTGCTCCACTCCACTATTTATCCAAATGTCACCACTTAACAGAGATGGGAAGGGGCGGGGCCCAGGTAAAGTTAGAATGGACTGGACCAAAAGTAATTGGCTTGGCTGGGAGAGAGAGGCTGACAGATGTAATACCCAACTGCAGTGGCAGTGGGTCGCCAGCCCACTCGCCTGGGCCAGTCAAACACACAGCACTTTGTTATTTTTATTTAAGCAGGGGCTGGGGTTATTTAGATTTTGCGTGGCCCCAATTGTCAGGTGGCCCACCAGTTTTCCCGGTGCTCCAGATGGCCAGTCCGTCATTGACTGTAGCTGATTTAGGCCTGCGTCATCTACGTACATACATTCGCTATGATCAGCTAATAATCTGGCTAACACCTAACTCGAAGTCCTCCTGACTTCAAAGTCTGGAAAGACTATTTTGATGTTGTTGGCACGATGCGTCAATAATGAAGGGACAACCACACACAGCCCCGGAACGCCACCCCTTCAAATACAACTGTTGGATTTTCAAATCCAAACAACGTGAGGTCTCAATTCCCCAGGAAATACATTTTTTTTGAGAGAACCAATCAAAGCTCAGACAGAAATATGCGTGCGAATACTGCATTAACAACGGCCTCCTGTCCAGACCAGTGTGTCACAGCTCAACCTCCCTGTGAGTCATTTGAGTCGCATCAGCCAGGCTAGATAGCCCACCCCACTTTTCCCAACCTGATATCTTTGTGAACAGTAGCAGCTCTTGCTTCCAATGTGTATGTGCGTTTGTGTGTGTATGTGATGGGTTTGTGTGTGTTTTCTACAAAAACACACACAGTCTGTTTGGTAGACGTAGATGTGTTATGTTCACTCTAGTGAAGACTTTACCAGACCATGGAAAATTGATACATGCAGGTGCTCTCTTCTAGATATAAGACACCATACTCATTCATGGTTATTCTCCAGCGTGACATAGGCCTATATCTTAATTGGTACTGTACATACCATTCTGAAAGCAAATTGGATAGCCTATATATAGTATTTTATATGAAGATCCAGATACAGTAAGCATACACTACCAATACTCCCTGTTGCCAAATGTGTGTTTCAAATGGATGTGGAATCTAGAAATAAAATTTTAAAAACACAGATTTACAAGAAAGTATTTATTGATGTGGTATCGATACAATCAAGCACTGTAGATTTTGTATAAGCAGACAAAACATTTTCAATCAAAAAGAGTGCATTTTATACCCATATTCTATTCTATTGCATAGAGGGCACGCAATAGCCATGTATAAGACAACAAATCCTATAGGTTGATACATTGTACATCGACAAAAATAATCCTTCATGAACAATTCTAGAATGCTAACTATGTGTTCTAAATGCTCTTAACTCGTTCAATGCTGTTAAATACCATTTATACCATCTAGGCTTCGGTGGTCTGTTTTGGCGTTACTGTTAAATTATCACAAATGTATAAATACATCTTCATTAATGTCATGTGCAAATGGAAATGCCCATTTGAATCAATCTCCAAACTATAACAAACAAATATCCCTTAAAACCGAAGCAAGGCGTATTTTTATATATATATTTTTTTTTAAATCATTGAATAGAAAACAAGTCAAATCAGTTTATTATCAAGGCAGTACATTGGGAAAAAATATAACTCTGCAACCAAGTGACATTGTCTATGACAAAGAATAGACAAAAGTAGAGTAATAGTCTATACGACCACGCCACTCCAAAACGGCCTTCCAAACATCTGATATACAGTACATAACAAGAACAAGTCTTGAATTGTCTAATAGACTCACACAACAATAATGATACACAAACTTTAAGGTATGTTCCGGTTCTGATGAGAGGAAAAGGGCCACAGAGACTAGTGAGAGTGCATTGCATAAACCTAAAATACTGAATGTGAGACACGAGGCTCTACTCAGTCAAAAAGCGATGAACATTTCTCCAGGATAAGTCAAAAACATAATTCTTCAGGCACAGCAATACAGCATGTTCGGATTAATATGCAGAAAACAGAGCAATAACCCTACATGCATTATACTTCTTATTTACCCGAAACATTTTGATTGAATGTTGGCCAGGTTTTCAATCTGAATACAACTTATACTCTTGGGTAGTGTTACAGAAAGATAACTCAAAATCTAGGTAAATAAATGGGTGCTACCTAACATTCTGCTATATCCACCATGAATAGTATCAGGGCAGTCTTAACGGGGTATTCTTACCATTTTTTACCAATGGTAAATATATCTAATGATGGAAACATACTATATGATGTCCCTACATTGAACTTACAGCGAGGAAGTGCGATATACTATGTGATATAACCTTGAGCTCAAGGTCACTGGAAAAGGAAGGTCTTCAAGATGGATTGTCCTGTTCATCCCGTCTCAGTTTTCTCCCATGTTCCTTTATGTTGTTTTTATTCCAACATTACTTCCGTCTCACTTTGACTACATTACCCATGTCTCTATTTGACGTTTCTCCTCTTTGCATGGTTTGTAGCCCACTACTACTACCAAACCAAATTCTTCTCGTTGCGACATTGCCCAAGCTATGGGGCCATACATGTATATTTAGTTAACCTTATGAAGACACAAACATCCTATTTGAACCGCATCAGATATTCAATTCAAAACTGTGGTGGAATATTGACTAGAAGTGCTGGTTCCCAAATAACTCAGAAAGCATTGTCCACGGTCTCTGCAGTTCCTCTTTCACCAAGGTGAAGTGTTAACGACTGGGAGTAAAAAATAAAAAAGATACAGACAGAAACACTGTACTGCACTAGGAGCACTCACACGGCAAACACCATTCTCACTTTTGTCCCACCGTTTCTCCCAGAAATTATAGAGCCATGTTAACTGTTATGCAATGACGATTTCGCAACCACAGGGCCTCTCTCTCGCTCTCCCTCGTCTGTCTGTCTCTGTCTGTCTGTCTGTCTGTCTGTCTGTCTGTCTGTCTGTCTGTCTGTCTGTCTGTCTGTCTGTCTGTCTGTCTGTCTGTCTGTCTGTCTGTCTGTCTGTCTGTCTGTCTGTCTGTACCTTGAAAGGGTGATTCTATATAAACAAGATGGATGGCCTCTAGCAAGTTGTTGATGTGTGAACTGCTAACATATTTGTAGTTTGTAGACAGAATGAGGCTTTTAACATGCGCTATCCCTCAGAATGTTCACTATAAATGTTAATGTGAAAGGCACCAGGGCATTGATTGCTCGGCCGCAGCCATGGCGTTAGCGGACACAAAAAAACGGTGATGTCATCAATATGTGTGTGCCGTAGAGCATGTAATGAGGCTGACATGGGAGCTGCAGTGTATGTGGTAAATGGTAATACCAGAACGGATCAATGCAGGGAAACATGACATTGATCCTAATGCATTTGGGCCACATACTTTATGCATTTATTAATGTGTTCTATATATAGTATGTATCGTTCCTTAGGTTACCGGTTTGTATATTGATCATTTTTCAAAGGGAGGAAGCATGGTTACTTTGGGATTTTAATACTGCTAAGGGGGTTTTACTATCTATATGTCCCCTGATTTGTGTGGATCTTACACAAGTGGGATACAGCAATGACTAGTATGACCAGCAATGCTTTCAGCACCAGCCTCTCATAGAACCCGGAAATTAGCACCCAACAGACAACTGGAAGTTGACTGTCAAAACATCAGAGCATACTGATAAACAATGATCCATCGATCCCTATAACAGGTATTTTAAAAAAAAAGTATTGGATATTATTTCACGTAAGGGACTGTTTATTGAATATACTCTTCATACTGCATGTGTAATGGCACATCTTTATGTGAAATATTGATTTAAATAGGAAGGACACGCACACAGGCGGAAATAGGAGGTTTTTGTGCAGGAAGTGACTGCAGCCAGGGGAAACCAATCAGAGCCCCAGGGTCCGACGATGTCATCCTACTGATGTCAGAACATTTTGGTAGGATGTGCAGTCACATGGGTAGGTCTAATACTGCATTCATAACCAAGTAGGAAGGTGGTATTTACCACATACGACTGGGAAAAATCCACTTGAACGCCCCTCCAACTGGTAATTACTAGTGGGAAATTAATCTATCATCTCTGAGCTCCGACTTTTCCCACATGCTGACCTCTGACGTCACCTACAAAGGAAATGATAACAGCATTTTTGGCAGTTAAATGCAACAACAAAACATTATTTTTAAAAAGCAAGCAATTAATATGGTTTTTAAACACTATCATTTTTTACAAGCACGATAGCTGTACTGTGTTCAAAGCACATGATTGTAGCAGAACTAGTATTTACCACCTTCCCACTTGGTTATGAACACAGCATAATAACTGTTACTTAGACGTTACAAAGTAAGGCACTTAATAGTCTGAATCCAAAACACAACAACAATAGCGACAACGACGAAGAAATAATAATAACAATTATGACAATAATAATAATTATAATAATAAGCAAAAAAAACAACAAAAAATAAAAAATCAACAGACATTTTAAAGAAAGAGATAAAAACAGAGCACAGCATGAAGTATCCTTCTCCTGCTTTTTAACTCTTTCTGTCTTCCATTCACAAAGTCTTTTCTGCCGTTGTTGATGTTGATGATGATAACATTATACAGGTGGTGTTATTCTGTTATGGCTGCCGGTGTTATGATATGGGGACACCAGGGGGCACCCTAGGAGATAGTTGACTAGTAGGGCGTTATGTGGGACATAGCAGGAACCCTGAGAAGGACGAGTGGATGTATTCGGTGGAGTAGAGCCCGTTAGCCTGATCCGATGGCATCTGCATCCACACCTGGTCGCTCTCCTTCAGCTCTAGCACGGCGCTACCGGACGCCTGATCCATGTAGCCCTTCTTGTATTCATCGTAGGTGTATGTGGCGGGAACATTGTTCTTGTACAGCCCCACCCACAGACTGAGTCCCTTTACGTGCATGTGGTAGGCAAAGTAGTAGACGCCAGACATGGGGCTGGTGAAGATTCCGGTGGCGGGGTTGTAGGCATTCTGCCCGTTGTACAGGGTCCTGTCGAACTTAATGGGCATCCCAGAGGGAGGGAAGGCCGTAGTGAGGATGGCGGAAAACGCAGGTGCCAGTGTGGCGGAGAGATCTGCACGGCCAAACTGTGGTTTTCCATTCCTCCCGTCAGGTACCTCGTCCCCGCCCAGCCCTGAATTTGTTAGCCCAGCCACCCCGGTTTGTCCATTTCCTGCAGGGCCAGGGGGCCCGGGTGGCCCAGGGGGACCGGGGTTGCCATTGAGTCCAGAGTTGCCTGGCTTTCCTGGAGGACCTTGGGGACCTGGAACTCCCTTGTCTCCGAGCTTGCCCAGCCCTGGAAGACCCGGTAGCCCAGGTTCGCCCTTCAGACCTGGGATACCCTGTGGCCCCATTGGTCCTGAAGGCCCCTGCAGACCAGGGATACCAGACTGGCCTCTTGGTCCTGGAGACCCAAAGAACCCAGACTCCCCTTTTGATCCAGGATTGCCTAAAAGACCTGGGTTTCCTGGCAGGCCTATGTGCCCCGCCTCGCCTTTCGGCCCAGGTTTTCCGATAGCTCCGTTAGGGCCCGGGAGGCCTTTGTCTCCAGGAATGCCGGGTTTTCCAGACAGACCACTGGGACCCTGGTCCCCTCTGATCCCTGGCAGACCTGGATGCCCCTGCGGACCCAACTCTCCCTTCAGGCCGGGCATGCCGTGTTTTCCTGAAAGCCCCATGGGGCCCTGTATTCCTGGTGGTCCTGGCTGTCCGTCTGGGCCCATGTCTCCTGGCTGCCCCTCCATCCCAGGCTCCCCCTTATCTCCAGGGACACCTGGTCCGCCGGAAAGGCCCTTGTCTCCCTTTGTCCCTGGTAGACCAGGTTTGCCGTAGCCAGGAGTTCCAGGAAACCCTGGAGAACCCCTCAGCCCTGGCTCACCTTTAGGCCCAAGTGGACCTGGTCCTCCAGGCAATCCATCATTACCAGGCTTGCCCAATCCGACGGACCCTGGCTGGCCTTGCAGCCCTGGACTGCCAGCCTCCCCTGGCTCTCCTATTCCTCCTGGGAGCCCCTGGTCCCCTTTAGGCCCGGAAGGACCAGGAAGCCCGTCAAGTCCTGGTTTTCCCATGCCCTGGATACCAGCTGGCCCTGAGGGGCCCCTGAGCCCGTTGGGGCCCCTGGGTCCTGGCAACCCAGGCTTCCCATTGCCATTCTCTCCCTTGAGTCCTTGCTCCCCAGGATTTCCAGGCCCACCTTTCTGTCCTGGTTCTCCACGAGATCCAGGTTGGCCCCTCCCACCGGGAAGGCCAGGTTTACCATTAAGAGACAGGCCAGCTGGCCCGGGGAGACCTGGGTGACCTGGAAGTCCTCTGGGACCTGGTTCACCCCGGAGTCCAACCTCACCATTATTCCCAGCCATCCCCTTAATTCCCCCCTTTCCTGGGAGACCCGGAAGTCCAGGCTTCCCAATGCCCGGAAAGCCTGGAGGCCCCTGAGGGCCAGGCTGGCCATTGAGACCTGGTTTTCCCAGTCCTGGTTTACCCGGAAGTCCTGTTGGCCCAGTTGGACCTCTGGGTCCAGGTTTTCCTTGGGGCCCTGGCTCGCCCTTTACGTCCATCATGGGTGGCAAGTCTGTAGGAGAAAATGGAAGATAATTTGATTACCTGTTCATCCCCTTTCAAATCCTTCATTATCTTACAAAAGTAATCTTAAAGTGTGAAAATGTAACATTTCCATGGTTGCGTCCCAAATGACATCCCAAATGCGTCCTAAATTCCCTATATAGTGCACTACTTTTGACCAGGGCCCTATGGTAAATAAGTGCTGTTTGGGAGACAGGGCCAGTTTTCACTTTTTTCTTTAGTCATTGACCTGGTTCTGTAAATACTGGAACAAAATCTTTGTAATTATGTAATTAAGACAGCACTCAATAACCCTGGATTTGCAAGAACCTGTAATTGATTTTACAGTTGATTGAAAGAGGCATTTCGTTCAAGACACAGTAAACTAAATTGAAAAACCTACAGTGAATACTGTGTAGATATAGTTCTACATTACTGCCAGTGTGCATTTGCTTTGACAAATTCTTGTCATTGTCTAATTAGTTTTGTTTGGCAAGACAATGATGTAGTGAATTAAGGAACAGTACCCAGGTTAGGCCTTCCTTTAGGTGTTGAATATTGGACCAGCTTATCTAGTAGGAAGCTGGCTAAAGGAAAAAAAAACTTAGGCCTATTGCAATTGTGCACGAGCTAATACAAATGCAATTTATTCTCATGGACACTAGGTGGTGGTAACTGCATGCCATTTACACAATGCTCCATAAGATGTGGAAAGACAACAAGAAGAATCCAGAATAGAATGTACAGAATAGCTGATATAGGCTACCACTTGTTGGCTATAGACCTACTTTATGCTGGCATAGGATCCATCTCATGTCAACAATTCAGGTAAAGTGTGTTCATGTTTAATTCCTCATCAGGAATTATCTTTGATTTTGGCTGCTGGAATATGCTTTTGTCAAACGTTGTTTCATGGTGAGTTATTGAAAATGTGCCTGCCACGAAAGGAAATAGTTTTGAGGCAACTAGGGGCCCTTGTCCCCCATGGAATATACTGATCTACAATATGTTGAGTGACTCTCGGCACAAAAGGCACTCAACAAGGAATATGGTACATACAGTAGCTGGGGGTATGTTTGGTTGTGGGAAGCTGACAGAGAAACCACTGGTCGTTAGGCTACGGTTTATTTAGCTCCACTGTGGGGGAAAACATTGTGGCATGCACATGCCTACAAGCACTCTTACTAATACAACGATAGTAAGAGAGAGATAGAGAGAGAAAGAGAGCGAGAGAACGATAGTAAGAGAGAGAGAGAGAAAGAGAGAGAGAGAAATATAACCTTTGAATTGAGAGGGAGGGAGGAATGGAGGGAGGGACAGAGGCATAGGCTGAGACATTCATTCACAAACATCAATAGAATCCAATGGGCTACCACTTGCCTCTCTCTCTCTTTCTCTCTCTCTCCTCACCTATATCCTCTCTCTCTCTCTCTCTCTCTCTCTCTCTCTCTCTCACACACACAAACGCTCTCTCCTATTCTCCCTCACTCACACACTAATTTAATGTAGCTGGTGTAAAAGAAACACCTGAAACTATACTGAACATAAATAAACGTTTTAATTTCAAAGATTTTACTGAGTTAAGAAAATATGTAAATTTAAATAAATTCATTAGGCCCTGATCTGTGGATTTCACATGACTGGGAATACATACAGTGGGGAGAACAAGTATTTGATACACTGCCGATTTTGCAGGTTTTCCCACTTACAAAGCATGTAGAAGTCTGTAATTTTTATCATAGGTACTCTTCAACTGTGAGTGACGGAATCTAAAACAAAAATCCAGAAAATCACATTGTATGATTTTTAAGTAATTAATTTGCATTTTATTGCATGACATAAGTATTTGATACATCAGAAAAGCAGAACTTAATATTTGGTACAGAAACCTTTGTTTGCAATTACAGAGATCATACGTTTCCTGTAGTTCTTGACCAGGTTTGCACACACTGCAGCAGGGATTTTGGCCCACTCCTCCATACAGACCTTCTCCAGATCCTTCAGGTTTCGGGGCTGTCGCTGGGCAATACGGACTTTCAGCTCTCTCCAAAGATTTTCTATTGGTTCAGGTCTGGAGACTGGCTAGGCCACTCCAGGACCTTGAGATGCTTCTTACGGAGCCACTCCTTAGTTGCCCTGGCTGTGTGTTTCAGGTCGTTGTCATGCTGGAAGACCCAGCCACGACCCATCTTCAATGCTCTTACTGAGGGAAGGAGGTTGTTGGCAAAGATCTCGCGATACATGGCCCCATCCATCCTCCCCTCAATACGGTGCAGTCGTCCTGTCCCCTTTGCAGAAAAGCATCACCAAAGAATGATGTTTCCACCTCCATGCTTCACGGTTGGGATGGTGTTCTTGGGGTTGTACTCATCCTTCTTCTTCCTCCAAACACGGCGAGTGGAGTTTAGACCAAAAAGCTCTATTTTTGTCTCGTCAGACCACATGACCTTCTCCCATTCCTCCTCTGGATCATCCAGATGGTCATTGGCAAACTTCAGACGGGCCTGGACATGCGCTGGCTTGAGCAGGGGGACCTTGCATGGTGCCCCACGAGGTGAGATCTTGCATGGTGCCCCAGACCGAGGGAGATTGACCGTCATCTTGAACTTCTTCCATTTTCTAATAATTGCGCCAACAGTTGTTGCCTTCTCACCAAGCTGCTTGCCTATTGTCCTGTAGACCATCCCAGCCTTGTGCAGGTCTACAATTTTATCCCTGATGTCCTTACACAGCTCTCTGGTCTTGGCCATTGTGGAGAGGTTGGAGTCTGTTTGATTGAGTGTGTGGACAGGTGTCTTTTATACAGGTAACGAGTTCAAACAGGTGCAGTTAATACAGATAATGAGTGGAGAACAGGAGGGCTTCTTAAAGAAAAACTAACAGGTCTGTGAGAGCCGGAATTCTTACTGGTTGGTAGGTGATCAAATACTTATGTCATGCAATAAAATGCAAATTAATTATAAAAAAATCATACAATGTGATTTTCTGGATTTTTGTTTTAGATTCCGTCTCTCACAGTTGAAGTGTACCTATGATAAAAAGTACAGACCTCTACATGCTTTGTAAGTAGGAAAACCTGCAAAATCGGCATTGTATCAAATACTTGTTCTCCCCACTGTATATGCATCTGTTGGTCACAGATACCTTAAAATAAAAGGCATGGGCGTAGATCAGAAAACCAGTCAGTATCTGGTGTGACCACCATTTGCCTCATGCAGCGCAACACATCTCCTTCACATAGAGTTGATCAGGCTGTTGATTGTGGGCTGTGGAAAGTTGTCCCACTCCTATTCAATAGCTGTGCGAAGTTGTTGGATATTGGCGGGAACTGGAACATGCTGCCATTCACGTAGATCCAGAGCATCCCAAGCATGCTCAATGGGTGACATGTCTGGTGAGTATGCTGGCCATGGAAGAACTGGGGAAGTTTTCAGCTTCCAGGAATTGTGTACAGATCCTTGTGACATGGGGCCGTGCATTATCATGCTGAAACATGAGGTGATGGCTGTGGATGAATGGCACAACAATGGGCCTCAGGATCTCGTTATGGTACATTCAAATCGCCATCGATAAAATGCATTTGTATTCGTTGTCCATATCTGCCCATACCATAACCCCAACGCCCCCATGGGCGCTCTGTTCACAACGTTGACATCAGCATACTGCTCGCCCACACAACGCCATCTGAGAGAGTGAGAGAGAGTCTACAGTTGAAACCGGGATTCATCCGTGAAGAGCACACTACTCCAGCGGCCATCGAAAGTGAGCATTTGCCCACTGAAGTCGGTTACAACACCGAACTGCAGTCAGGTCAAGACCTTGGTGAGGACCACAAGTACACAGATGAGCTTCCCTGAGACAGTTTCTGACAGTTTTTGCAGAAATTCTTTGGTTGTGCAAACCCACAGTTTCATCAGCTGTCCGGGTGCCTGGTCTAAGACGATCCCACGGATGTGGAGGCCCTGGGCTAGCGTGGTTACACGTGGTCTGCGGTTGTGAGGCTGGTTGGACGTACTGCCTTATTCTCTAAAATGACGCTGGAGGTGGCTTATTGTAGAAAAATGAACATTTTCTGGCAATTGCAGTGCCAATTGCAAGCTCCCTCAAAACGTGAGACATCTGTGGCATTGTGCACATTTTAGAGTGGCCTTTTGTTGTCCCCAGTACAAGGTGCACCTGTGTAATGATCATGCTGTTTAATCAGCTTATTTATATGCCACACCTGTCAGGTGGATGGAATATCTTGGCAAAGGAGAAATGCTCACTAACAGGGATGTAAAAAAACGTTTTGAATTTTCTTTTGAGAAATAAGGTTTTAATGTTTATGGAACAATTCTGGGATCTTTTATTTCAACTCATGAAACATGAGACCAACACTTTACATGTTGCTGATACATTTTTGTTCAATGTAGATCTCCTACCTACTGGTCTTGGCGAGAAGAAAAATAAACTGTTGGGGGAGGTTTTCTTCTGCAATGTTCAACCTATCCAGTAAATGTGGAGTAGAAGTTAAGATGTACATAGAAATGTGAGTTATAGATCTGTCATTATCATTAGAAGGAAGTGTATGACGTGGTAGATCTGTTCTATGTACGCTATTTATATGCTTCCCGTTCTTAAGTTTCGTTTTTGCATCTTTTACTTTCAGTTTTGTACTCCAGCTTCAAACAGTTAAAAATTCTATATTTTTGGTTAATGAAAATATATTTTATAGTGGTTTAGATGGTACAATAATTCGATACACCAGTGATAGTCAACCTTTTCTGAGTCAAGATCACTTTCCAAAATGCAAGCCAATAAACAGATTTTTTTAAAACATGAAATGTAAGCCTAGGCAACATTAACCAATTAAAAACAGCTCTGTAGCAATGAGTTTTGTACAGCAGGCTATAGGCCCAATACATTATCACTGCATATTGGCTATACTTGAATTGCCAATGTAGTTAATATCAGACCATGTAGGTATATGACTACACTGGTAATAGATACTGTTTTGTATTACTTGTGATGCACAGCTGAGTGAGCATAATCATTTGCTTTTTTTAAAATTTACTGGACTGATGGCCTGCATCTGATGGTCAGTCTGAGAGGAGGGAGGGAGCAGCGGAGACACATGTAATGGTTCAAAATGGGAACACTTTGCCTTCCTGGCGCTAGGGCTGCCTACCGCCAACAGCTCAAAACAAATCGTTAGGTTTTTTACAGAAATGTTTGAAGATCGACCAGTTAGTGACCACTGCGCTGCACTATACATTGCTTGTTTTCTCACATAAACTGAAATTAGGATAAATATTCTAATTTTAGGCAACAGGAAATGGCAAAGCAATTTCTGCGTATTGCACCTTTAACATCCAAAAGCAGAAGTCCGAGCACAGGCTCTCTTTCCATTTCCCCTGAAAATCAGAACATCCGGTTGTTGGGGACTCAGCAGAGGCTACTCACACACAAACACAGTGCCTGACTGTCTAAAGTAAAAAACAGTGGTAACAGCATCCAGATGGTGGGAGGAACAAGGCCTACCAGAGCCTGGAACACACACAACACACACACACACACACACACACCACACACACACACTGTGCAGGGGCAAGCGGAGCCCAGCAGAGCTCAGAAAACAGTGGGCAATCAGAGCCTCATCAGACCTAGTGAAGACCTGCCAAGTCCTTCTAGACCCAGAGAGAGCCTCATCAGACCTAGTGAAGACCTGCCAAGTCCTACTAGACCCAGAGAGAGCCAAGAGGCACAGTCCTTTTACTGCCCACCAAGGACAAATAAGGCACAGGCTTTACTACACAAATATACAGTATGTGTCTGTCCTGTCTCAAAGACCTCCATATCAAATATACAACATGGATATAGTTGAGGGAGAAATGGATATACTGTTTTCTTCTCTGTGTGGGTGGTTTTTGTGAATGTCTCCGATACATTTTTGTCCAACTAGTAGTTTGTGCTTATGAACCCATGTTTGGATATTTGTCCTAATTATATAGATAATGAGGTCCCTTGATCCAAGCAATAGTACTGTACTGGCCATCTGGGAGAGGCTGTGAGATGCTACTGGCCGTCTGGGAGTGGCAGTGAGATGCTACTGGCCGTCTGGGAGAGGCAGTGAGATGCTTCTGGCCATCTGGGAGAGGCAGTGAGATTCTACTGGCCATCTGGGAGAGGCAGTGAGATTCTACTGGCCATCTGGGAGAGGCAGTGAGATGCTACTGGCCGTCTGGGAGAGGCAGTGAGATGCTTCTGGCCATCTGGGAGAGGCAGTGAGATTCTACTGGCCATCTGGGAGAGGCAGTGAGATTCTACTGGCCATCTGGGAGAGGCAGTGAGATGCTTCTGGCCATCTGGGAGAGGCAGTGAGATTCTACTGGCCATCTGGGAGAGGCAGTGAGATTCTACTGGCCATCTGGGAGAGGCAGTGAGATTCTACTGGCCATCTGGGAGAGGCAGTGAGATGCTACTGGCCATCTGGGAGAGGCAGTAAGGTTCTACTGGCCATCTGAGAGAGGCAGTGAGATTCTACTGGCCATCTGGGAGAGGCAGTGAGATGCTACTGGCCATCTGGGAGAGGCAGTGACATGCTACTGGCCATCTGGGAGAGGCAGTGAGATGCTACTGGCCATCTGGGAGAGGCAGTGAGATGCTACTGCCAACCTCAATTGGGATTGAAATACATGACAATGAGAATGGATTTGGATTGATCAATATCTTGTGAAGGTTATCATATTTTGGTAAAAAGCAGGGTGTATTGGGAGGCTATATTGAGTTTAACAGAGTGGGAGAACTCTATCTGACCTCACAATTTGTAAGGCATTAGGGAAGAGCATCATTGCCTTGCTTACATTAACAGTTATATCATACACATGCTAACCATTGTAATCAAAGTGCTGAACTTTGAACTCTCTCTGTCGACAATGGGGAGCTTTGGATTCTTTCTTTAATCTAATCTCTCTGTTTTCCTAGAAGAGAGGGACATCCTGACCCTCATTTTCACTGTCGGGGAATGTAATGTTCTCTCTGGCTCTGTCATCATCAACATAACCCTATTTCCTCTCTTCCACTTTCCCTCTCCATCCTCTCCTCTAGTACACTGAAAAAAAGAAAGGTTCTTAAATGGTTCTTCCTCAGCTCTTAAGGTTCCTCTGAGAACTCTTGCCCGATAAATAACCTTTGAGTTAATTGTGGCGTTGTAAATGTGGCATCTAAGGTTCTTCAGAATTCTAAAGGTTCTTGAAATGTGTGGAAGCCTTTAGATACACCTTGTCCCTTTCATAGCACCCATCTTGGCCAGTATTAACTAGTGTTGATTTTTCAGTGTAACATTTCTAGTGTTTATTCAAGAGTTAAATTAACACTGCAAAGAGTTCAGTTAAATTAACACTCAGTGGTGTAAAAGAACCCCAGTGTTGGTGTTAACAACCACAGTTGGAAAAAAAACACGTCCATCCTTATCAGATTTCCCAGCATGCTCTATTGCAGGTTGATCTGTAGAATTGTTTGTTTCAATATCTATGTTTTTGCATGTATGTTGATTGATTAATTAATCTTATGCTACTCGATATAAATAACATACTGTATATTGTTCTAAACTATTCCAGTCTGTTACTTGGACTTATTGCACATGTTACTGATATTGGTTGTTCCAGTTAAGATGTTCAACGTAGTGTCAATTCTTAGACATTCTGAATGCAGGTTGCGGGTCAATAAAAATTCTAGTTGTTGGATATCCCCACTCTCACTGGATTCCAATAGGAATTACACATAACGTTTTTCACTAGTAAACACATTCAAGTTAAAAATTAACTCGAAAAGGCACCCTGGGAAATGTATAAATAAGGCTAAAAACCCTACAGCAGGGCTATTCAATTCCAGTCCTGGAGGTCCAAAACATTTCTGGTTTGGGATTTTTGTATGGTTCTTCAAAGAACCATCCAGTTTATGGTTCTTCAGAGACCCTAAAATTGTTCAGCTATGGCATTGCTCTTAAAAACCTTAAGTGGGATGGTTAAGAACCAACTTGCACGTTTATTTTTAAGAGCGTACCTCCTCTGTGTTGTATTCCCATCCTCCTCTCCTCTCCTCTCCTCTCCTCTCCTCTCCTCTCCTCTCCTCTCCTCTCCTCTCCCATCTCATCTCTTCTCTCTGCTGTACATTTAGTCTGTATTTCTGAACCTGAGCTTCTGTAAGCCAATAAACTCAACACAGAAGCTGCGAGGCACATTTAATCATTCATATGCATTCAATCATGGCTGTGGCTTATGGGTGACTTACTACACACACACACATGCACACACACACACATGCACGCACAAACACACACACACACACATACACACACAAACACACACACACACACACACACAAACACACACTCACCGAGGTACTGTCCCTTGCCCTCTCGGAAGGGAGGTCCCACAGGGCCCTTCATCATGGGCTGCATGTACTTCATCTGGGGCATGGGGGGGTAGCCTCCTCCATGGACGCGACCCCCCAGCAGCAGCAGCACACAGACAGGAGCCAACAGCATGGTCATCAGACTCCCAGGCTACAGGTTTAGCTGCTAGCAACTGGAATGGAGAGAGTGAGAAAAGGAGAGGTTTAGATATTCATGATTGTTTGGTCATTGGACTATGAAATAGGGAGAAAGAGAGAGAGAGAGAGAGAGAGAGAGAGAGAGAGAGAGAGAGCAGTGGTAGCGCAGGGGTTGGTACTTTAGCTGAATTTGTTTATGTTTGATCATGTGTGAGGTGGCTTTATGCCCTTGACATCACAAGAGGCCAGAATTTTGTCATTCTGGAGAACCAAACCGTATTCTCTAAATGACAACGAATACTCAATACTCAGATGATACAGAATAAATCTGAAATCGTGCCAGTGGGTCGGTCTGGTTAGCATTAAAACCATACTGCCAGTGGGTTGGTCTGGTTAACATTAGAACTCTACTGCCAGTTGGTCGGTCTGGTTAACATTAGAACTCTACTGCCAGTGGGTCGGTCTGGTTAACATTAGAACTCTACTGCCAGTGGGCCGGTCTGGTTAACATTAGAACTCTACTGCCAGTGAGTCGGTCTGGTTAACATTAGAACTCTACTGCCAGTGGGCCGGTCTGGTTAACATTAGAACTCTACTGCCAGTGGGTTGGTCTGGTTAACATTAGAACTCTACTGCCAGTGGGTCGGTCTGGTTAGCGTTAGAACTCTACTGCCATTGGGTCGGTCTGGTTAACATTAGAACTCTACTGCCAGTGGGTCGGTCTGGTTAACATTAGAACTCTACTGCCAGTGGGCCGGTCTGGTTAACATTAGAACTCTATTGCCAGTGGGTGTGTAGGTGTGTGTTCATGCTCATTCATGTCTGTGTGTGTCTGTGTGTGTTATTGGACCCACCCAGGTGCTATAGTGGCTGAGTCTGGGCTAACGTGTTCTTGGCTGGCCGTTTGTTTGACCTGTCATAGCTTGTGACAGCTGGACCTGTTTGCTTTCATTTCCAGAAGGAAGGAATGATCGCTTCCTCCTCATGTTACCACCACCAAATATTTACACAACACTGATCAGGTGCAAGAAGAGGCTGTGCGTGCGTGTGTTTACAGGCTTGCCTACACGTGTGTGTGTGTGTGTGTGTGTGAAGCGTAAAGGGGCTACATCCAAGTGTGTGTAAATGAGACAGTTGCCTCTCCTCCCATTTGTTCTATCTGAATTCCTCTGCTGGTAGTCAGAAGCTCTCTAATGATAAGAAGTGACGTAGGTTGAAATCCCAAACCTGTCCCTGAAATCCTAGAACGTTTATTTCTGGAGGAATATAGCTTTGTCTTGGGTCTAGAAGTAGTGGGAGACCACACTGACGACACGTACGTCATGTCGCTCTTGATAAGCTAAACTGTTTTGATCGAGTTTGGCCAAAGCCGCCCATTTTTTTTAAGAGAACTGTTTACAGACAGAAAAATCACAACCATTTGAACAGGTTGGTTCTAATTTGTTAGAACTCTGTATTTTGATAATTGTAGTTTCTTAGACCAAGCGTTTAGGTTAAAAAACACAGGGTTCCATAAAGTGGGTTCTAAGCACTGATCAGGTGCAAGAAGAGGCTGTGCGTGCGTGTGTTTACAGGCTTGCCTACACGTGTGTGTGTGTGTGTGTGTGAAGCGTAAAGGGGATACATCCAAGTGTGTGTAAATGAGACAGTTGCCTCTCCTCCCATTTGTTCTATCTGAATTCCTCTGCTGGTAGTCAGAAGCTCTCTAATGATAAGAAGTGACGTAGGTTGAAATCCCAAACCTGTCCCTGAAATCCTAGAACGTTTCTACACCTCCATAAAGCAGGAAGCAGAGAGAAAGTCCTGAGTCGCCACTACAGCCTGGGGTTCCAGGCTGTAGAACAGCCGGCCATGACTGGGAGACCCATAGGGCGGCTCACAATTGTCCCAGCGCCGTCCGGGTTAGGGGAGGGTTTAGCCGGGGGGCTTTTCTTGGCTCATCATGCTCTAACGGCTCCAAGTTGCAGGCCAGGCGCCTGTAAGTTGACTTCCTCCGACACATTGGTACAACTGACTTCCGGGTTAAGTGAGCAGTGTGTTAAGAAACAACGCGACATTCGCCTCTCCCGAGCCCTTTGGGGAGTTGAGACAAGGTCGTAATAACTACCAAACGGATGTCACAAAAATGGGGTAGAATTACACCACAAAAGAGAAAGAACTGCTAAACTCATAGAGCAAGAGAACCAGGAGAGAGGCCTCTGCCTAGTCATGTTTATCCACACTGCAGGGCTCCTCTCTGAGCCACAAACTCCCCCTAGTCTCTGGTGCTCCACCAGCTCGTCTTCACACTCTCCCTCTCCCTCTATATCCTCCCTTTGGCTATCCTCCACTCTTTCATGTCACTTATCCTCTCTTGACAGTTCACTCTGGTATGTTCTGAAGGATGGATGATGACCTCACGTTGGTGTGATCCTTGGGCAGTTTAAAGCCCAGAGTTGTGTAGTTGGACATGTGTTACTGTACCCTATAGTGCTATTATTAATATTATTTCTGGAGGAATATAGCTTTGTCTTGGGTCTAGAAGTAGTGGGAGACCACACTGACGACACGTACGTCATGTCGCTCTTGATAAGCTAAACTGTTTTGATCGAGTTTGGCCAAAGCCGCCCATTTTCTTTAAGAGAACTGTTTACCGACAGAAAAATCACAACCATTTGAACAGGTTGGTTCTAATTTGGTAGAACTCTGTATTTTGATAATTGTAGTTTCTTAGACCAAGCGTTTAGGTTAAAAAACACAGGGTTCCATAAAGTGGGTTCTAAGCACTACGGTTCTAAGGAGGTGTGGGTGCTAAGTACTTAAAAAGGTGTTCGCTCCATCCCTGTGTGGTGAACTTCTATCTGGTTCTGTTTAGTAGCTCAGCTCTTTCCCTGTGGTTGTTTTGTGCCAGAGAGCACATAGTTTGGCGATATTTTACTGTTGCGTTAGGCTGTGTTTCTCAAAGCCTTCTGCAAGCTTAATTAGTCACGTCTGTGTGGGTGGGTGGGTGTGTGGATGAGAGAGGGAGAGGGAGAGAGAGAGAGAGAGAGAGAGAGAGAGAGAGAGAGAGAGAGAGAGAGAGAGAGAGAGAGAGAGAGAGAGAGAGAGAGAGAGAGAGAGAGAGAGAGAGAGAGAGAGAGAGAGAGAGAGAGAGAGAGAGAGAGAGAGAGAGAGAGAGAGAGAGAGAGAGAGAGAGAGAGAGAGAGAGAGAGAGAGAGAGAGAGAGAGAGAGAGAGAGAGAGAGAGAGAGAGAGAGAGAGAGAGAGAGAGAGAGAGAGAGAGAGAGAGAGAGAGAGAGAGAGAGACTTGGCTGGCTGAAGGTGTATGGTTTTGTGGTGGTTCGTAATTTAGACGAGTGTTACAGTGCCCAGCGTCCTACAGGCGTCTTAACACACATATACTGGTCTGCTTCTCCACAGCTTCCTCACAATCTGTTTTAAAATGTTTTTCTTGAAAAGCTCTGCAGACACTGTTAAAAAGTCTCACGCTATCCTGTCTGGCTGGCCACACCAGCCTGCTGCTGGCCTGGGGACACACTTGGACGTAAACACACACTCATATATCGTTAGCCCCAAAACATGTTGCATACATTTTCACATTTTATCCCACAGACCAAAGAGTTTATGATGAACCAAAAATATTCTCAACAATTAAAGGTGAGCAACATCCAAAACGAAGAAACACCTCTGGCATAGAGCAATGACATTTTATGTAAAACAGATTCCCTAAAGAAAGAAACAACCCTCACACACAATACCTTACAGTAATAGCTACTAAAATTCAAAACAGGACAGAAAATAGTTTTTAGGAAGAGAAGGAAATTAGGGAGAATTCTCCAGGAGAGACCAAAAAACCTTGCGGTATTCCTATAGTCATTGGTCTGGTATTCTCACAAGACACCCACACACACCCACACACCCTAATCCTCCTAAACCACACCTGGGTAACATGTGAAACGATGTGCCAAGGCATACACACAAAGCTCACCAGTTGCGGTTGACGCATGTCTCCCGTGTTGAATGACATTTAACATTGAAACGGAGCAGAAACAACAGGGGAGTTAATAAGAGGAAGGACATGAGACAGCCAAGGAAGACTCAGTGCTCTCCAAACCCTAGCTGACTGGAGCAGCTCAAGTGGCAAAGCAAGACACAGACCAGACATCAGGGACTCTCACGGCCAAGTAGACACGTCCCAAATCACTCCAGACCATCAGCTAATGTCACCAACAGAGGAGGGAATTGAATGCTGCTCTTTCACATGTGTTACATTGTGACTGTCTGGGTTAGAAACCCCTGTTGTCTGTGTGCGTCAAAGTCATATTAGCCCACTGAGATAAAACTTAGGAAGGACAAAGGCAGAGCGCTATAAGGGCTATAACAAGTTGTCCCTTCTCAGGCAAGGTCCCTCATCATGTACTGTCGCATAACTGGACAATACCTTAGTCCTGCATCTTTACCAACAATAACATCAAATCAAATGTTTTTTTGTCACATGCTTTGTTAACTAACAGTGAAATGCTTACTTCCCAACAATGCAGAGAGATAGAAAATTGAAAAATTTAATTTAACACAAGGAATACATACACAATTAATAACTTGGCTATATACACAGGGTACCAGTCCTGAGTCGATGTGCAGGTGTACAACGTAATGGAGGTAGATACAGTATGTACATATAAGTAGGGATGAAGTGACTAGGCAACAGGACAGATAATAAACAGTAGTAGCAGTGTATGTGATGAGTCAAAAGAGTTCAATGTGGTCTGGATAGCTATTGGTTACTGTCTGAAGAACAGGTCCTGCATCTTTACCAACATTAGTTACTGTCTAAAGAACAAGTCCTGCATCTTTGTCAACAGTAGTTACTGTCTGAAGAACAGGTCCTGCATCTTTACGTCAGTAGTTACTGTCTAAACAAGTCCTCCATCTTTACCAACAGTAGTTAATGTTTAAAGAAAAAGTCCTGCATCTTTATCAACAGTAGTTAATGTCTGAATCGTGTTTACATTCATTCAAAGCAGTCACTCCCACTCTGAACATCTGACTCTAGGACTAAGAAGCTGTATTCTAAATAGTGTCTGAAGTTCTGTGGTAAAATCACTGGTAAAATATTTTCTGAAAAGTTTACATTTTGGAGGTTTTCCTCTGACAGCAATACCCCAACCACAACTTAATAGAATAGCTGGTGAACACTACCCCTCTTCAACCACTACCACAGCACAAGGCTGGAGATCATGACCAAACCTCAACCACAACCACATGGCATAACTGGAGAGCTTCACCATACCTAAACCACAACCACATATTATCGTACAACAAACCAGCACTGGAGATTCCAACCGTACTTCAACAACAACCGCATTACAGCATAACTGTCCACTACTGGCAAACATCAACCAAGAACATAACCAGGTTCACTTATAGACCACAACCACATAGCAAAGCAATCCTCAATGTCTCACCTTAGCAACAGGAGCACCCTACTACTCTACTTTAGCACACTACTGTAAGAAAGGGATGACTTTACCTCTGGCATAGAGCACTTTACCTAAGTACCCTACTTCCCCATTGAAACACCTTACAATCCAGTAGAGCCTGGTCTCACTTGATATCAGAGGACGGGCTCATTGTAATGGTTGGAACTAAATGAATGGAACATTCTGTTTATTCCATTGAAGCCATTACAATGAGCCGTAATGGCAGCCAGTGTAGCCATGACTATGAGCCGTAATGGCAGCAAGTGTAGCAATGACTATGAGCCGTTATGGCAGCCAGTGAAAGCCATGACTATGAGCCGTAATGGCAGCAAGTGTAGCCATGACAGTGAGCCGTTATGGCAGCCAGTGTAGCCATTACTATGAGTCGTTATGGCAGCCAGTGTAGCCATTACTATGAGCCGTTATGGCAGCAAGTGTAGCCTTGACAGTGAGCCGTTATGGCAGCCAGTGTAGCCATTACTATGAGCCGTTATGGCAGCCAGTGTAGCCATTACTATGAGCCGTTATGGCAGCCAGTGTAGCCATTACTATGAGCCGTTATGGCAGCCAGTGTAGCCATTACTATGAGCCGTTATGGCAGCCAGTGTAGCCATTACTATGAGCCTTTATGGTAGCCAGTGTAGCCATGACTATGAGCCGTTATGGCAGCCAGTGCAGCCATTACTATGAGCCGTTATGGCAGCCAGTGCAGCCATTACTATGAGCCATCCTCCCTTCAACAGCCACCACTGTTACAATCTGAACGCTGTCTCTTAATCCAAGAGAGCAATGTGACGCGGACAGCTGAACAGCACTCTCCTATGCCACTTTCTCAACCAATCATTCCAGTCATAGAGGGAGTGGGCAAAGCAAACACACACATCTCACAAGGGACAAAGCTGAGTGACTGTGTTAGTGGCTTTAGCAGCTGCACATTTACAATGCAGGCCAATGGAGAAGTGTGAAGTCATGTTTCCACATTGGGAGGGACAAGGAACACTTGAAAACATCATACAAACGCTACACACACTCATATGAAACTAATGCAAACACACTACACACACTCATATGAAACTAATACAAACACGCTACACACACTCATATGTTGTTGTTTTGTATATATAGAGTGCTTATTGAGTATAATGTGTGTGTGTGCTTGTGTGTGTGTGTGTGTGTTGAGTGTGTGCGCGACAGAGGGTGTGTGTGCCTGTGTGTTTATAGGTGACAGAGTGTGTGTGTATGTGTACCCTTTTTACTGCACTGTCGACCTAACACACTGTGCTTATTGAGTCTGAGGTTGTGTGTGTGGGAGAGGAAATTGAGCGTGTGGGTTTTTATTTGGAGAATCAGCTTTTCACTTAGATGTAATCCCTCTCTCAGCCTGAGCGGCAGTCAGGTTGTAACACCCTTCCGGTGTCAGCAAACCACATATTACTCAGCTTGCGGTGGCAGCTTGTGGTCTCTTTGAACACATTACTCAGGGTTTTAACCACTGTTAGTGTAAATAAATAAATACTTTCTCGCTGATGACCGCATAGCTCCTGAGGGAAACAGTGTGTATGTGTGTTGGTTCATGTGTATGTGTCTATATGTGTGTATGTATGTGTGTGTTTGTTTGCGAGTGTGTGTGTGTGTGTGTGTCCATATTTGTGTGTGTGTGTGTGTGTGTGTTTGTGTGTATCCATGCCTCAATTGTCTCAAGGCCTTCTTTAACCTGTTTCCTCCCCTTCATCTACACTGATTGAAGTGGATTTAACAAGTGACATCAATAAGGGATCATAGCTTTCACCTTGATTCACCTGGTCAGTCTATGTCATGGAAAGAGCTGTCAGGGAATGTTTAATTTTTTGTGCACTCAGTTTATGTATCGCCACATGGTCATTGAGTGGATAGTCTAATGAAGGCTTCGCTATATTGCCTCCATATCTCTCTCTCTCTCTCTCTCTCTCTCTCTCTCTCAGCCGAGCGGGTTACACAGGAAAACATTGGCCTCAGCCGCGCGACCATAGAAGAAGTCCTATATTCCTCCCAGTCACCCCTCTGCTGTTTCCACATTTAACAGAATCAATAGAAATAAATGATCATTTAACGCTGTCGGGGACCTGCCAAAAAGTGACGCAAGCTGTTTACACTTCCACTTCATATCATTGCCTGTCCCTTTGAGTACTCTTAACTTGTCCATCCTCCTCATTGCCTCTGGGGACTGCTGCAGTACCGTTGACAGGAGTAGCACTGAGATAAATTGGTTGAGGTGTGACAAGGTCTGAAGAGGGGTGGGACTGACCACACTGAATGATTCACAAGCAAAAGTCCCCTGCATTCAGGCCAGTTGTGTTCTACATTTTACTCATTTAGCAGACATTCTGATCCAGAGTGACATACAGGAGCAATTAGGGTTAAGTGCCTTGCTCAATAGCACATCAACAGATTTGTATTTCACCAAGTCAGCTCAGGGATTCGAACCAGCGACCTTTTGGTTATTGGCCCAACACTCTTAACCGCTATGCTACCGTTCTGTGTTCTGTAGTTAGACAGGCTAGGGAAGCCCTCTCTCACTATCTCATGGGGGCTAGGGAAGCCCTCTCTCACTATTTCATGGGGGGCTAGGAAAGCCCTCTCTCACTATCTCATGGGGAGATAGGGAAGCCCTCTTTCACTATCTCATGGGGTGCTAGGGAAGCTCTCTCACACTAGCTCATGGGAAGACTTCTCTCACTATCACATGGGGTTATATGGAAGCCCTCTCTCACTATCTCATGGGGGGCTAGGACAACCAGATGCCTCATGGGGGGCTAGGTCAGCAAGCTGCCTCATGGGGGGCTAGGTCAGCCAGATGCCTCATGGGGGGCTAGGTCAGCCAGATGCCTCATGGGGGGCTAGGTCAGCCAGATGCCTCATGGGGGGCTAGGGCTGCCAGTCTCATGGGAATCTATTATCTTTATAGTTCACTACTTTTGACAAGGGCCAGGGCCCCTGATCAAAAGTACTGCATTACAGTTGAATTCGGAAGTTTACATACACCTTAGCCAAATACATTTAAACTCAGTTTTTCACAGTTCCTGACATTTAATACTAGTAAACATTCAGTTAGGATCACCACTTTATTTTAAGAATGTGAAATGTCAAAATAATAGTAGAGAGAATTATTTCATCACATTCCCAGTGGGTCAGAAGTTTACATGCACTCAATTAGTATTTGGTATCATTGCCTTTAAACTGTTTAACTAAAATTGTAAAACATTTCGGGTAGCCTTCCACAAGCTTCCCACAATAAGTGGGGTGAATTTTGGCCCATTCCTCCTGACAGAACTGGTTTAACTGAGTCTGCTCGCACACGCTTTTTCAGTTCTGCCCACAAATGTTCTATAGGGTTGAGGTCAGGGCTTTGTGATGGTCACTCCAATACCTTGACTTTGTTGTCCTTCAGCCATTTTGCCACAACTTTGGAAGTATGCTTGTCCATTTGGAAGACCCATTTGCGACCAAGCTTTAACTTCCTGACTGATGTCTTGAGATGTTGCTTTAATATATCCACATAATTTTCCTTCCTCATGATGCCATCTATTTTGTGAAGTGCACCAGTCCCCCCTGCAGCAAAGCACCCCCACAACATGATGCTGCCACCCCAGTGCTTCACGGTTGGGATAGTGTTCTTCGGCTTGCAAGCCTCCCCCTTTTTCCTCCAAACATAACGATGATCATTATGGCCAAACAGTTCTATTTTTGTTATATCAGACCAGAAGACTTTCAAAAAGTACCATCTTTGTCCCCATTTGCAGTTGCAAACCGTAGTCTGGCTTTTTTATGGTGGTTTTGGAGCAGTGGCTTCTTCCTTCCTAAGCGGCCTTTCAGGATATGTCGATATAGGACTCGTTTTACTGTGGATATAGATACTTTTGTACCTGTTACCTCCATCATCTTCACACGGTCCTTTGCTGTTGTTCTGGGATTGATTTGCACTTTTTGCACCAAAGTACGTTCATCTCTAGGTGACAGAACGCGTCTCCTTCCTGAGCGGTATGACGGCTGCGTGGTCCCATGGTGTTTATACTTGCGTACTATTGTTTTGTACGTGGTACCTTCAGGCGTTTGGAAGGATGAACCAGACTTGTGGAGGTCTACAATTTTTTTTCTGAGGTCTTTGTTGATTTCTTTAGATTTTACCATGATGTCGAGCAAAGAGGCGTTTGAAGGTAGGCCTTGAAATACAGTACATCCACAGGTACACCTCCAATTGACTGATCAGAAGCGTCTAAAGCCATGAAATAATTTTCTGGAATTTTCCAAGCTGTCTAACGGCACAGTCAACTTAGTGTATGTAAACTTCTGACCCACTGAAATTGTGATATAGTGAATTATAAGTGAAATACTCTGTCTGTAAACAATTGTTGGAAGAATTACTTGTGTCATACACAAAGTAGTTTGTTAACATGAAATATGTGGAGTGGTTGAAAAATGAGTTTTAATGACTTCAACCTAAATGTATGTAAACTTCCGACTTCAACTGTATATAGGGAATAGGGTGCAGTTTGGGAGACACTCATATACTCTTGTTTGCCCGTTGTCTAAACCAGAAAATGACAATATAAACTCTACGGGTAAATACATGTAAGATGTTATACCATATAGCTGGAGTAACAGAGACAAGTCTCTGACAGTCCATAGAAGGAGAAAGAAGCGTGAGAATCCAACGTCTGTATTGGCATCTGCAAAAGTCAGGGCATTCATAGTTATTGCGCTTCTCCAAGCAGTGCAGAGCTGTTGTGAAGGAAGTGAGTTTGTGTTTATACAGGACCTCCCCCCTCACCTATCGTCAACCAATAATGTCAATGCAGAACGATATGGAGTCCTCGGCATTGTTACAACATTTGAAAGGCGCACAGTGATGCGGTACAGAGCTCAATTTGGCCTCTTGGTACCGCCGGAGGCTTCGCAATTGCGTCACACCATCCATACGGCGCCTACGACCACATTTTCAGATTGGCTTTTAGATAGCTTACTACATCTTACTAATAATTAAACTGGGGATCACTGGCCACAGGGACATTAACCCATGTAACCTCACACATTTAAAAGTCTGTGTAAGGACCCCTAAGGAGGCCACTGTATTCCCATTGGTCAATCCAAAATGGGAATAACAGGGAGTGAGAGGAGAGAGTGAGTGAATGTGAGAGAGAGAGAGAGAGAAACAGAAAGAGAGATGAATTCTCCAGACAGAGCTATACCTTATCCTCTGACACCATGAGGTAAACGAATGAAGGATAAAGATATACTCAGAAGGAGAGAGAGAGAGAGAGAGAGCAACAGCAAGAAAGAAAGAGAGAGACAGAGACAGACAGGGAAAGAGAGAGAGAGTCTGCATAGCTAGGGCATATCATTCCCCTGACCCGTCGCTGCACCTAAACTCAATATGACCGGCTGATTAGGTCATAGTGAGTAGGAAATAATACAACATCCCTATAAAGGTCAACGTGCTTCCAGCTTTCCTCTGCCTTTCAGTTAACTAACATCGGCCGGAATCAAGGCCTAGCATCATGCAACCAAGTGAATACAATACAGTTAAAAGTGTCTCTCTCGTTCCTTTAGACTCTGTCTGTACTGGCAAACTGCTCCATATTTCCCCCTCTCTCTCCTCGTATCCTCTCTCTAAGCACAGCACATTGTTGGTGTGAATACTTTACTGTGCTATGCCAAGAACCTTGAAATACACACACAGACCAAATCAAATCAAATCCCACCCAACTCCCCATGGACAACAAGGAAAGAACAGATGAAACAGAGTGAGAGAGAATGTCTCCTGTTTCTGTATTATGTCCCCTGTCTCTGTGTTATGTCTCCTGTCTCATGTACCATGTCTCTGTGTTATGTACCATGTCTCTGTGTTATGTCTCCTGTCTCATGTCTCCCTTCTCTGTGCCATGTCTCCTGTCTCTGTTCCATGTCTCCTGTCTCTGTGTTATGTCTCCTGTCTCCGTGTTATGTCTCCTGTCTCCGTGTTATGTCTCCTGTCTCCGTGTTATGTCTCCTGTCTCTGTGTTATTTCTAATGTCTCTGTGTTATTTCTAATGTCTCTGTGTTATGTCTCCTGTCTCCGTGTTATGTCTCCTGTCTCCGTGTTATGTCTCCTGTCTCTGTGTTATTTCTAATGTCTCTGTGTTATTTCTAATGTCTCTGTGTTATGTCTCCTGTCTCCGTGTTATGTCTCCTGTCTCTGTGTTATTTCTAATGTCTCTGTGTTATGTCTCATGTCTCTGTATTATGTCTCATGTCTCTGTTATGTCTCCTGTCTCTGTGATATGTCTCCTGTCTTTATGTTATGTCTCCCGCCTCTGTGTTATGTCTCCTGTCTCTGAGTTATAGTCTCATGTTCTCCTGTCTCAGTGTTATGCCTCCTGTCTATGTCTCATTTCTCCCGCCTCTGTGTTATGTCTCCTGTTTCTGTGTCTCTGTGTTATATCTCTGTGTGTCGCCGGCTGCGACACAGACAGGGCTCGAACCCACATCTGTAGTAATGCAGCTTGTACTGCGATGCAGTGCCTTAGACCACTGCACCACTCGGGAGGCCCCTAGCGTTGCACATATCTGGTAACTTTCCCAAAATTCCCACGTTTTCCAGGAATTCTGGTTGGAATTGAGATTTCTGGAAAACCTGGATATTTGGGGAAAGTTACTCAAAGTTTGCAACCTTACTACCTGGAATATTAATTTGGCTAAGCTAGAAAGGGGTTGTTCAAAGATCTATGTTTCAAAGTCTAAGAGGCAGTGAGATTAATGATGAGATTAAAGTCATGAGGGTACAACTCAGAGCCTAGTTTAACTTCTTGTAGAGTGCACATCCTATGTGAACCCCCTGACCACTGGAGGCAAGGAGGGGGACGTATAAACCTGTATCCTATGTACAGGCCAACCGCCCTCATAGGGGTTGCATATTCCTGAGCTAAGCAGTGTTGTATAATACACCAGCGGACATGAACAACAGCAGGTCAATTTGTATTACACACCAACAACCATTTAGTTTCGCAACATCACATCATTTCCTTAGACATTTCAATTACATTCGTAGCCACATCTCAACCCAAGACCCAAGCCCATTCTGTCTGGTTTCAGTCCATGTAGACAACTGGGGTTTACTTTGGATTCTGTGTTCTGAAGGCGTGAACCCGTTCAGAGCACCACACTAGAGGGTTAAGACCGCTGTAAAGCACAGGCAATCCATTGTTCCATTCCTTATTGCTGGATTGGAAAAATTCCCGACCCGCACGTAGCCGACATTGATTTCCAAGAGGAAAAGTCCAAAGTCTGTTTTTCTCTAACGGAATTCCATGGTATACCACTGATCCGGGGTTGACACTCCATCAAATCACTGAGTTAATACACCCCACACTGTCAGAGTCTGCCTGGGGCTCTTTATTGGAGCGAGATAGAGACATATGGCGGAGGGAGAGAGAATTAGAGAAAGAGAGAATTAAAGAAAGAGAGAGAGAGAGGGGGAGAGAGAAAGGGGGCAGGGAGGTGAGAGGATGTGGAACAGAGAGAAGAAAGAAATAAAGAGAGGTAGAGAGAAGTCCCTAGTCTCCGTCCTGACCCATTTCAGATGTGTTCCACGCCAATAATCTCACACTCTTTATACCCACTACAACAGGCCCGGACGCACAGTAATACCCCTGTACACACACACACACACACACACACACACACACACACACACACAGAGCCTGCTGGCAAAAAGAGCAAGAGAAAAAAGAGGTTAGAGCAGCCTCCGTCTCAGGATGAAGAGAGACAGAGGAAGAGGATGAAGAGAGACAGAGGAAGAGGATGAAGAGAGACAGAGGAAGAGGATGGAGAGAGACAGAGGAAGAGGATGGAGAGAGACAGAGGAAGAGGATGGAGAGAGACAGAGGAAGAGTTTAGAGCAGCCTCCGTCTCAGGATGGAGAGAGACAGAGGAAGAGGATGGGGATTATCATTTAATAAGGGCCAGGAAATCCACCCGAAGGAGATGAAATGCCTCCATGCCTCCACGCTCCAGGCTCAGAGGCTGTTTGTGTGTGTGTGCACCCTTGACTATGCTTGGAGTCAAGAGGTATAACTCAGAGATCTATAGCATTAAATGAGATCAGATAACCGTTGGAGGCAGAATATATGGATGTAAGGCACCATACTTGTCTTAGCCCAGACCCATTACGTCCCAAATGGAATGCACCCTATTCCCTATATTGTGCACTATTTTTGATCACATGGGCCCTGGTCAACAGTAGTGCACTATACACGAAATAGGGTGCCATTTGGGAGTCATTCAACCTTACAGACCCTTACCGAGCCCCACAGTGCCCCAAATACACTAATACTAAGATATGTAGGACATGAGAAGGCCTCCTGTACAGTGACACTAAGATATGTAGGACATGAGAAGGCCTCCTGTAGAGTGACACTAAGATATGTAGGACATGAGAAGGCCTCCTGTAGAGTGACACTAAGATATGTAGGACATGAGAAGGCCTCCTGTAGAGTGACACTAAGATATGTAGGACATGAGAAGGCCTCATGTAGAGTGACACTAAGATATGTAGGACATGAGAAGGCCTCCTGTAGAGTGACACTAAGATATGTAGGACATGAGAAGGCCTCCTGTAGAGTGACACTAAGATATGTAGGACATGAGAAGGCCTCCTGTAGAGTGACACTAAGATATGTAGGACATGAGAAGGCCTCCTGTAGAATGTTATGTCCCCCACTTAGCCCTCTCCCCAACTCCCCCCTCCCCCACTAAGCCCTCTCCCCAAATCCCCTCTCCCCCACTAACCCCTCTCCCCAACTCCTCCCTCCACCACTAACCCCTCCGCCCAACTCTCCCTCTCCTCCACTAACCTCTCGCTCTGACTCCTCTTCTCTCCCACTAACCCCTTTCCCCAACTATACAGTTAAGAGAGAGAGAGAGAGAGAGAGAGAGAGAGAGCGTTGGACCAGTAACCTGAAGGTTTCTGGATCGAATCCCTGAGCTGACAAGGTCAAAATCTGTTGTTCTGCCCCTGAACAAGGCAGTTAACCCACTATTCCCCATTAGGCTGTCATTGTAAATAAGAATTTGTTGATAACTGACTTGCCTACTTAAATATAGGTTTAATTGAAAACCCCAGCCTAGTTGAAGATAATAGTGATCACTGTTGCCCCTAGTGGCCAGTTTTAAAGTAATCTCCCGACTTCCTGCTTACCTGGTCAGACTTTGAATTTTGCAGTAGATCCTGAATGACCTGGATGGAATATCAGAGGTCAGGGAAGAGACAGACCAAAGCAGTCTGACACATCAGGTAGGAGGATACATTTGGGGCCTGTGAAAGACAGGTTAACAGACACCCTAACTGTCTCACACACAGACTTGTGAACCCACGCACACACTGCAGTGTGTAAATCGTTTCCCTATGCCACCGGGTAAGCTGTCAGCGCAGGCTGACGCTCATGCTGTTTTACTTATGGTATATCCAGAGTTTCACCTCCTAACTCAAGGCTTCACACTAATGAAAATAAGCCTAATCATATTCCATGGGTGACTGCCTAATATAACTACGCTGAACAACAGAGGCAATTCCCTAAAGCTTAGCTCAAAAGGTTTAAGTATTTGTGAGCGACCATACCAATTGCACGTGTCAAGACCCCATTAGGCCACTGAGCTGAAGGCTTAACATCAGTTCTAGGGATCTAACAAAGGTCTTCAGGTCTCAGAATAGTTTTCTGATAACGCTTGCATCATCCATTCAACTACTTCCAATACATACGGCAGTATACATACCATTGTATATTATAAAAGCATTTGGCATGTTTAACACCTACAGCCATATGTCCTATTCCCCATAATATCCTGTTCTGGTAGAAACATATGTTGATTATTTGTAGTCATTAGATGTGTGATGTTAGACAGACTGCAGGCTGGGTGTGTTGTAACACCCTTCTGATACCAACATGGCTCTGAATTCATGTTTGATAAATATCAAGGACAGAAAAAAAGGGAAACCTATTCATTTGCCAGGAGCTCTGGGCCTTCTATGAATAATCTAACTACACACATTTCAGTAGGACAAACAAACAAACTGCCAAAGGACACATGCGCATGGTCACTGAACCATGATAATGGCACAATCACTGGCAATCAAACGCTTTTACTGGATGCTTGTATAAGTAAACAGGTTTTGGAACATGCGGCATGGCCTCAAGCCCACTTAGCTGACGCCGAGACAATAACTCTGGGTGCCTACACAAGTCTTCACTTCCTGTGTGAAATGTTTAACACCAAATTGTGTGCTATTCTGAAAAAGGAAAAACAATACTTTCTACTAAACGTCCGTTTTTCTCTTCGTGTGTCTGGACATCCTTTGCACAGATACTGAGTGTAGCATCATCCTCCATGTACCCACTCCATGTACTCTCACATCTGGTATGACATGCTTCAGCCTCTAAATCATGTCTGAAGGAGGAAAGGATGGAGGGAGAAGGGAGGAAGAGTTCCCCTCCATCAGTCACTGCCCCTGGAAGGAGGGAGCGAGAGAGAGGAGGAAGGAGAGGGGGATGGATGGAGGGATAAATCTAGGCCAGGTCTCTAGCAGGACAGGGGAAGTGTGTCTCTCCTCTGCTATACGGGGGTTAACTCGATACTTCCTCCTTGAGTTGTGATGCAAACAGCTAGGGCTTCTGGATTGACTGCTAAGTCTGTCTGCAATTATTCTGTTTCTGTCTCCTCTCTCTCTCTCTCTCTCTCTCTCTCTCTCTCTTCCTTGCTCCCTCTCTCCTTCCCTCCCTCTCTCTCTTTCCTCTAACTCTTATTTTTTTCTCTCTCTTTCTCTCCTATTTCACTCTCTATCTTTTTCTTATTTTTCTAGACCCTCTCTCTAATTCACGTTGTTCTCTCTGTCTCTGTCTCTCTCTCTGTCTTGTTATTCTCTCCTTCCCCTGTGACCTCATCTCTCCCAACCTCCACATAAATCCCTATATGGTCCATACATCTTTATTTATCCTACCTCTTATCTTTCTAGTTCTCTCTTTCTTTTAATATTATTTTATTCCGTTCTCTCTTGACCTCTCCAAACCTCTCTACATAGATTATCAAGCATCATCGAGGTCAAGTTTAAAAACTTTGCCTTGCCGTTTGATTAAAGTAATCAGCGGTATGTTTACATTAAAAACAAATCTCTTTATTCCTTCCTGTTATCTCCATAGCAGCCATCGGTATGGGGAGTAGAGGAGAGAGACGAGAGACTGTTCCTGTTGCTATGAGACAAGACAGAAGTAATGACTTAGATAAAAAAAGGGACGTGGCTAGCTAAGCGGCTACAAATCTTCTGAAAGATGTAATACTGACTGCATGATCACATCACACTGGTAATTGCCACACGCTATGGTGGGCCCGTTATGAGAATGAATAAGGTGCTTTCAGCCAAAGAATGAGAGCCATGTTGGGCAAGATAGTCTTCTCTTCCAACACCCCGCAACAACTCTCCCACCCACACACTCATTCAAATTATCTCATAAATATATGTCTAATTTAGCGAAATGCAGACGCTATATTAAAACCCTTTTCCCATCTGGTGCTGTTGTAAACACAACGGAATCAGAGTGAGTTTATGGGTAATGGCCTGTTAAAGTGTCTGGGCCGCTCCCCAAAAACCTAGCCTAGCTGCCGTCTAACGTCTAATCTAATCAGACAACCTGGTTCGAATCCAGACTGTATCACAACCGGCCGTGATTGGGAGTCCCATAGGGCGGCGCACAATTGGCCCATTGTCGTCCGGGTTTGGCCAGTGTAGGCCGTCATTGTAAATAAGAATTTGTTCTTAACTGACTTGCCTAGTTAAATATAGGTTAAATAAAACATAAATAAAATAAATAACGTCTGAGTACAAGCCTACAATCTACAAAATCCACCAGAAAAGCAATTAACGACATCGAACATTGGGAGATAATTACGCTGACAACAGAGCTCCCAGACCTCAGTGGTTACACCTGTTGTGTGGTATTCCTGTAGCGCTGCCAAGCGCCTAATAAAACAGCAGATTGAACCTGAGAGAATAATCGACATAATGACCACCTCATTATTCACCCAGAGAAAAATGTCCTGAAATTACACCAAAAATAAAGGACTAAGAAGTAACTATTTTCTCTCAGTTTATAGACTAAAGCTTAGTGATTCTCGTTGGTCTAATCAGATCGCATCACTCCACCTAGCATGTAATGTGTAATCAGTGGAGGTAGACTATGTTTGGGGTGGTTGTGATAAGACCAGTGGACATTTTGAATCACAAAACATGCTCAGGTTGTTTAGGGACAGATTATTTTAAGATCAGATACATGTTTGGCTTCCTTGACCTATCGTTTCCCCTATGGCAGCCTAAGGGTTAAACGACATAGGGCTTAATTCAGCGGTTATGGATTACTATTAACCCTCTCTTATATGGGCTCCCAAGTGGCACAGTGGTCTAACACACTGCATTTCAGACAACCTGACTCAAATCCAGACTGTATCACAACTGGCCGTGGTTGAGAGTCCCAAAGGGCAGCGCACAATTGGCCCAGCGTCGTCTGAGTTTGGCCGGTGTAGGCCGTCATTATAAATAAGAATTTGTTCTTAACTGACTTGCCTAGTTAAATAAAAAAAATGATTAATGCTTCCTGTGGGGGACATAGGTTTGTAAACAAATACACTTAGAAAGCTCTGGTGGGCTCCATTGAACTCCAGACTTAATTGAGATTGATGAGTCTGTGTTGAAGTAGCTACTTTGTCCCTCATACTTGGCATTCAAAACATGAGAGGATGGGTGGGAGGCATACAAGCGTTAGACAGGAATACAATTCACACCACAGACGTGCGAATGAGACACTTCTTTGCGCAGGAGTGTGAAAGCGAGGGGGAGAGTGATGACAAAGTGATCCTAGGGCAGTGGAGAAGCCAGGCTTCTGGAACAGGCTGGGTCCAGAACACGTAAATCAAAGTAAAGATATGGTGTAGTCTGTTTCTTTACAAACTACAAACCCTATTCCCTATATAGTGCACTACTTTTGTGGTCTGTCTGTCCGTCCATCAATCTGTGTATGGCTTGTCAAAAGACTCCTTCAGACTACGTATAGAATCCCTGTGGAGTATAGGCTCTCTATGGTCTGGTTGACACATTAAACACATGAAACATTACACTTCTTTTGAGGAACGTCCAGCAGGCAGCTGAAAAGTTTACCAGCTACATTGTGACGGTATGCTGTTGTAGAAGCAGATATTAAGTCCTTCCACTGGACTAAGCCTTTCTTTCTTAAATTTTTTTCTCCCCAATTGGTAGTTACAGTCTTGTCCGATCGCTGTAACTCCCGTACTCGGGAGAGGCGAAGGTCGATAGCCGTGCGTCCTCCAAAACACGACCCCGCCAAGCCGCACTGCTTCTTGACACAATGTTCTCTTAACCGGGAAGCCAGCCGAACCAATGTTTCGGAGGAAACACTGTACAACTGGCGACCGTGTCAGCGTGCACGCACCCGGCCTGCCACAGAAGTCGCTAGAGCGCGATGGGACAGGGACATCCTCCCCTAAACCGGACGACGCTGGGCCAATTGTGCTCTGCCTCATGAGTCTCCCGTTCGCGGCCGGCTGCGACACAGCCTGGAATTCTGCCTTAGACCGCTGTGCCACTCGGGAGGCCTGGACTAAGCCTTTCCTGTGTTTTTACTCCAAACAAACCTAAATGAACAGACCACCACCCACCACCAGTAGAAGGAATGAAAGGAGAGAGGGATGAATGGGGTGACGGAGGAGACAGGGGGCGGGAGGATGGGGTGACGGAGGAGACAGGAGGCGGGAGGATGGGGTGACAGAGGAGACAGGGGGCGGGAGGATGGGGTGACCGAGGAGACGGGTGGGAGGATGGAGTGATGCAGGAGAGGGAAAAAAGGCGTGAGGACAGGAAAGTGGGTGTTGATCTCCTGTTTCCTCTGTCGTTAGGCAAATAGGTGTGAAGTTGAATCGGGAACGCCAGGAGGAGTCTGGTGCTGGAATAGTAGCAGTGGTGGAAAAATAACTCAATTGTCATACTTGAGTAAAAGCAAAGATACCTTAACAGAAAAGTTACCCAGTAAAATACTACTTAAGCAAAAGTCTAAAAGTATCTGGTTTTAAAAGTACTTAAGTACAGTGGTAGAAAAAGTACTAAATTGTCATACTTGAGTAAAAGTACAAAGTACATCAAATTCCTTGTATGAAGCAAACCAGACGGCACGATTTTCATATTATGTTTTATTACGGACAGAAAGGGGCACACTCCAACATTCAGACATGATTTACAAGCACAGTATTTGTGTTTTTCTTGGTCAGTTTGAGGAACAACTCAGGACCCAAATTTGAGCTATCCTAATGTCTTTGTTTTTCTGCTGTGTCCCTTCCGCCATGACAGACACCTCGCGGCAGCATTAGTGGTCGGAGTGTTTAACGCTCCATAACGTGGTCGGCGCTACCATTCCCACTCAGTGACCGCTGTCAGTGGCATTTCCTTAATAGAGGGCAGGAATTTTAATAGGAGGCTCATAAATGGACCGCCGTTCCTCATCTCCTCTACAGCAAAACACGATTAGTTACCCGCTTGTTAAAAAGAGAGAATTTCCTCTCTCCCTCTCTCAATTCTTAACAGTTATTTCATGAACTGGGAGGGTAGAGAGGGAGAGAGGGGTGGTAAGGGAAGAGGGAGGGTAGAGAGGGAGGGTCCGGTGGAATGGGTCTGTGTATCAGTGGCGAGAGAACCCATAATGCCTCTAATGCTGGCCTGAAATATTTCCATACCACACACTGCGTCCCACGTGCCACCCTATTCCCTACATAGTGCACTACGTTTGACCAAAGCACCATGGCCCCTGGTCAAAAGTAATGCACTATATAGGGAATAGAGTGCCATGTGGTACTCAGCCACAGTCTGGTTTGGCTGGACGACCTGAAATAACCTCAGTGTGTTATGCTCTCCCAGAATGTGCCGAGTTGTGTTTGTGTCTGTGTTTGTGTTTGTGTGTGTGTCTGCGTGTTAGCTTCCGTGCGTGTGTGTGCATGAGTGTGTGTCTTTGTGCCGAAGTAGGGCGAGCCGTGTCTTCAATAATACTGAGAGGAAGTGGCTTCATCAATGTTTCCGTAACTGGAAACAGATACCAGACACAGACACCAACCACAGATACCAACCAAAGATACCAACCACAGATACCAACCACAGATACCAACCTCAGGTGCCAACCACAGGTACCAACAACAGATACCAACCACAGATACCAACCACTAGGGAAGAACCTTGTAAAGAGATCCAGTTTTAATTCAACTGTGGAGGAACCTTTTGCTAGACTAAAACAGAGAACAGCTACCAGACCTAAACAGTGTAGCTTATTAAGACTTAAAGTGCGTTTGGAAAATATTCAGACACCTTTACTTTTTATCCACATTTTGTTACGTAACAGCCTTATTCTAAAATCGATTAAATAAAACAATTTCCTCAGCAATCTACACACAATACCCCATAATGTAAGATGGCTGCATCGCGATTAACTTTTAGGAAACTTTGCAGTATTTTTTTTGTTTATGTACTATTTTTTACATTATTAGCTCAGGAATTGTTTTGTGTCATTACATACAGCTGGGAAGAACTATTGGATATTAGAGCGGTGGTAACTCACCAGAACTACCAGCAATCTCTCCCTATCTCAGTCTGCTGTCATCACATGCTTCAAGATGGCCACCATTGTCCCTGTACCTAAAAAAGCAAAGGTAACTGAACTAAATTACTATCGCCACGTAGCACTCACCTCTGTCATCATGCTTTGAGAGACTAGTCAAGGATCATATCACCTTCACCTTACCTGCCACCTTAGACCCACTTCAATTTGCTTACCGCCCCAATAGATCCTCAGACGACGCAAACGCCACCACACTGCACACTGCCCTATCCCATCTGGACAAGAGGAATCCCTATGTAAGAATGTTGTTCATTGACTATAGCTCAGCATTCAACACCATAGTACCCTCCAAGCTCATCATTAAGCTCAAGGCCCTGGGTCTGAACCTCGCTCTGTGCAACTGGGTCCTGGACTTCCTGATGCTTCACCCCCAGGTGGTGAAGGTCGGAAACAACACCTCCACTTCGCTGATCCTCAACACTGGGGCCCCACAAGGATGCGTGCTCTGCCCCCTCCTGTACTCCCTGTACACCCATGACTGCGTGGCCAAGCATGCCTCCAACTCAATCATCAAGTTTGCAGACGACACAACAGTAGTAGGCTTGATTACCAACAATGATGAGGCAGCCTACAGGGAGGAGGTGAGGGCTCTAGGAGTGTGGTGCCAGGAAACCTCTCACTCAACGTCAACAAAACAAAGGAGATGATCGTGGACTTCAGGAAAACAGCAGAGGGAGCACCCCCCTATCCACATCGATGGGACCACAGTGGAGAATGTGGAAAAAGTCAAGTTCCTCGGCGTACACATCATTGACAAACAAAAAATGGTCCACCCACACAGACAGTGTGGTGAAGAAGGTGTATTAGCGCCTCTTCAACCTCAGGAGGCTAAAGTAATTTGGCTTAGCAACTAAAAGCCTCACAAACTTTTACAGATGCACAATTGAGAGCATCCTGTCAGGTTGTATCACCGCCTGGTACGGCAACTGCACTGCCCACAACCGCAAGGCTCTCTAGAGGGTGGTGCGGTCTGCCCAACACATTACCGGGGGCAAATTTCTCGCCTTCCAGGACACCTACAGCACCCGATGCCACAGGAAGGCCAAAAAGATCATCAAGGACATCAATCACTCGAGCCACTGCCTGTTCACCCCGATATCATCCAGAAGGCGAGGTCAGTACAGGAGCGTCAAAGCTGGGACCGAGAGACTGAAAAACAGCTTCTATCTCAAGGGCATCAGAGGCTGCTGCCTATAGACATAGATTAGAAATCACTGGCCACTTTAAGAAATGGAACGCTAGCCACTTTAATAATGTTTTCATATGTTGCATTACTCTGTATTATATACATACTATTCTACATTATCTTAGTCACTTTAATTACTGTATGTTTACATATCTTACATTACTCATCTCATGTATACTGTATTCTATACTATGCTACTGTATCTTAGTCCAATGCTGCTCTGACATCGCTCGTTCATATATGTACTATATATTCCCAATTCATTCCTTACTTAGATTTATGTGTATTTAGGTACATGTTGTGTAACTTAACTGTTAGATATTACTTGTTAGATAATACTGCACTGTCAGAGCTAGAAGCACAAGCCTTTTTCTACACCCGCAATAACATCTGCTAAACACGTGTATGTGACCAATACAATTTGATTTGACTGACGAAAACAGGTTTTTAGAAATGTTAGCAAATTTATTACATATATAAACAGAAACACCTTATTTACGTAAGTATTCAGACCCTTTGCTATGAGACTCAAAAATGAGCTCAGGTGCATAATGTTTCCATTGATCATCCTTGAGATGTTTCTACATCTTGATTGAAGTCCACCTGTGATAAATTCAATTGATTGGACATGATTTGGAAAGGCACACACCTGTCTATATAAGGTTGACTGTTGACAGTGC